>PVIU01025200.1:9925-24249 GCA_004026605.1 Ondatra zibethicus
CATAACAAAAAGAGACAGGTTGGCTTCTGGCAGCGAAACTCTACTTCCTCCAAAGAAGACAGAAGACGGACACAGAACAACGTCCATCCACAATTCGCTGTAACTGCCAAGTGCTAAACGTTGGGCAAAACTGCCTGTCATCTAAACTAAAGATCTCCTGATGTGGACAGAATGGCGGGAATCGACAGCCTAGCTGCTCCAGTCAGGTAGGACTGTCTTCCTAAGATTTCTTTAGCCCACAGGATCTTTTGCAGCCTGGCATGTCCTGCGCTTAACAGCAGAAAGGCAAATGCGACCTTCAGTGACCAGGGAGGATCCTAAAGAAGAGTAGCTCCAGATGCCAACCAAGTAAGTTCTCTGTCATTTTTTAATCATTAACTCAAATAAAATTTTATCCTTTTCAAAGATCTCTGATGTAGTTTGATAGCTAAAAGGTTTTCTCAGCTTAAAAAAACAACCTTACCAAACAAGTTTCAGATCAAATTTCTCTCTCATGATGCCTTCCATATTCTTAAAAATGTTTTTTTTATTATACAAAAATATCTGTCACAGTCATTCTGACATAAATATGCTACTGTTTATACAATGTATATGTTTAAAACTTCTGTTTTCACAAACCCAAAGAATTCTTGTGAGTTCCAGGGAGCTGAATTGAAGGATCCACCTTAAGACAGGTCAGATACATCACCTTCCTCCCCAGTGTATCCCCTGATCCTAAATTTTTTCCTTAATTTAACTTTGTCCTCTGTTCTGCCAATACCTCAAACAGATATAAGAAACACCAAACATCTCCATACCACAGACACCAGACAAGGGCAGAGAGACCAGCCAGCCAGCTGGGGTGACATCACCGAGCTGCTGCCAGCGCCCAGCCTTCTCAGGTCCCCCCCAAAGACGATGCCCACAAATAAGCCGGAAGCAGTCTTGAGAATCCGCCGCCCCAATTCCTTCAACCTGTGGTGCCTAATCACTCTGGCTTTTTTTATTATCAAAAGAGTTGGGAATGTAGTATTTGGCCTTTTATTGGCCACGCCCACTCCCAGCTTCTAGCCTCTGACCCCAATTCTCTGCCTCTCTTCCTCTTCCACTCTCACGGGAGCAACAGCTGCTTTTCTTCCCTCTCCCCCCTTCTCTCTCTATCTCTCTGTCTCTTTCTATCTCTTTATCTTTTTTCTTTTTCTTTTATCACCCACCTAATAAATGTTTAACTCTGTATGACGCGTCTACCCAGCCCTCTTTTGTCCATCCATACTGCCGCACAGTCCATACCGCCGCCGCAGCAGCGTGCATGGGGACCAGGAGACTAGCCGTCTGGCCGCCCACCCGCCACAGGTCTGGGAACCTGCAGCAAGCTGCAACAAGCTGCTGGGTCACCCTTCTTTTAAAAAAACACAACAGCTTCACTTTCTGTGGTCGGGTGCTAAGTGATATGGGCCACATTAACTGAAGCTTTGATACATGAAATATCTCATTAAATCATCCTGATTCTCAATCTCTTATCAACTGCTCCTCTCATTGCTGACTCAGTGATATCTTGTGGCAATTCACAATGATAAAACTGTCTCTTATATTCTAAGAGACTGGAACTTTTGTTGGACCTCACAGCCAGAGTTACTAATATACCTTGAGATCACATAATAAAACTATTATCCTACTGTACACCAAGCCTGTTTAACATGCCTTTAAGAGAACATTGGAACAATTAACCTTACTTGCTTTCTTTGGATTTCCCATGTTACCAATTTTTACAGCCTAAGTTAATGCATACCTGTAATCTTAAGTTACAAACCTTCCGTGCCCTTGATCCAAGAGTAATGCACATGTCTTTGCATTTGTGTTGTGATAATCATTGTTGGGAAACAGAAAATAAGCTGTAAGTAGCATTATATAATGAAGAGCCGCAATAAAAGCTGAAGGTAGCATTCAGATATTGAGTGGTAAACAATGATGTTTGTTATACTAATTGTTATCTGGGCCAGTTGGGGTCACTGACTTACTCACTTGTTAAAGATTTCTGTAAAAGTAACCACCAATCCTTCTCCATGTGGTGCTTTCTGTGCTGCTCAAGAAAAGGGAAAGCAAAGCCCTTTTTTAGGAACAAACACTACAAAAAGATGCACACAAACACATAGACAAATTCTCACAAGACATCATCCAGGCAGACACAGATTCACACCCATACAACTGATAGGACAGAAGACACAAGACAGAGTAAAGCAGAAAATTCAAATCTGGGCTTGCTCTTGGTTTAATAACCCCATGGGGAAGTGCTCTCATTTCTTTCCTTAATCCACACCGACACTTCATTGGTGACTCAGAGTTAATCACTAACACATTAAATGTACACGATATATCCTATGATGATTCTGTCTGAGAATCTACTATGGCTCCTTAAGGCAGCCTTTACCTTGCTTTCGGAGTGGGATTGGTGGAAGAAAGGACCATGCTCAGGGGTTCATTAATTATCAGATGGAGGCCAGGGCAATCCCTAAACTCCTTGTACATTTTCAGATTACCTCTTTACAGAAAAAAAGGTCAATGGAGAGATATCAAAATCAGCCTTGTTGAGCAATAAAAGTTTCTACATCCAATGACAGACACAGACCAGATGATTAAAAACACTTGATTCTACAACTGGTTACATATTCAACTGTTTCCTGTCACCAACCTAACAGACCATAGTGCATCTGTGAAATAAGCCCATGTCTCTAGTTCATGTGCATAAATCCCATTGCTTGGAATGGAATTAGAAAAAGAATTTAAGACACTTTTTTTTAAGACAGAGTTTCTCTGTTTAGCTCTGGCTGTCCTGGCACTCACTCTGTAGACCAGGCTGATCTCAACTTAGAACTCAGAGAACTCTGCCTGCCTCTGTCTCCTAAGTATTGGGATTAAAGGTGTGCACCACCACACTCAGCTAAAGCACTTTCAATACAGGAGGATTTTAAAAGATTGGACTTTACAGATAAAAAACAAAGGGAGAAAAGGAAAATTATGGAACATGTTTTATGTTTGTACATATAATGCACATGGTGGGATCTGAAACTTGGAGGTTTGCTGAGCAGTCCCTGCAGGTATCACCACTGACATGGAATCGAACCACAAAGAGGTGAGAATGAAAACTCAGTATAGCCAGACTTGGATAGTGATAAGACTTACAGAGAATCTGATGGTGTGGTTTATTCTTACACATTTAAGCACACTAACACTTTGGGAAGAAAGTCTTCACATGAAAATGAGTACAACAAAGCTTTAGACATATATAAGCAGATTTTTTTGTCCTTCCTGTCAGCTCCCAAAGACATGGAGACTTATTATCAATTATGAAAGCTTGGCCGATGGCTTAAGCATGCTCCTAACTAGCTCTTATAAGTTAAATTAATTCATTTCTATTAACTTACTTTCCTCATTATGTCTTTATCACCTTTTCTCTGTACTACTCATGCTGCTTTCCTGCTTCCTCCATCTTTGCCTGGCAGCTCTCCCTTCTTCTGTCCAACATTCTCTCTAGTCCAAAAATCCTGCCAGGCTATTGGTCTTCAGCTTTTTATTAAACCAATCAGAATGACAAATCTTTACAGTATACAGAAGATTATTCCATATTTTCCCCTTTTGTGTAAATGAAAATGAAATGTTTTAAGTCTAACATAATAAAAGTATTAATAATAAAAACAATAATGAGGCAAGAATTATATTTGGAAGATCCATTCCATTTCTGTTTGGCATATTTTTTTAAAATTTCATTATTTATTTTATCTTGATGATTCCAAAGCTCTGCACCTAATTTACCTTCTATCATAACTAAGGAAAACTTCAACTATAACCACCTAGTCTTCAACTCCATCAAAGATACCAGAGGACAAAATATTACCTGAGTAAACAGCAAGTGCAGTTCAAGCCACTTCCAAAACCAAGAAATTACAGAGACATCTGGCTGGTTGGACAGTCACCCTAAGGTTCTTCTGTAATGTCAGGACATCCATCTTCAGCCTACAGGCCTAGAATATTGGACAGACATTTTTTTGTGAAGGAAGAATTTTGAAGGACTTGTTTTGGCAAAGTTCAGTCGTCACTTTCCTGGGTGTCCTATGAAATATCTGGCAGACTTTTCTATGAAGCAGGAATTTTAAAGGACTGTCCCTGCTTATTGGTAAAGTTTGATAGCCTTTTCCTTTATGTCCTATTTATCCAGTTTATACAGCATACTGTCAGCAGTCAAGGCAAGAACAGTTTTGCCTCATTGAAAGCAAGCTCCATGTGGAGCTTCTTTGATACCCATCATCTATATTCTCTAAATTAAGTTGATGCTGCCAGGAGCAGGAATGTCTCACTGTCATAAAAAGTCTAAGTTGTTAAGCATCTTAAATGTCATATTCTATAGGTTTCTGAAGAGTTTGAAGACCATCTATATGTCTAAAATATATATCTGTTTGACCTTGAAAACATATATAACATGACTTCAAGTTTGATTGTTACAGGTAACTAACTACTAATCTGCATTTCTTTATTATCCTAAATAGTTCATAAAAATAACTTTCAAGGACTAGAAATTTACATTACAGTATTAAAATAGCTGCATAGGTCCAATACCTTAAACAAGAGAAGAAGAAACATATATACAGTATAAGAAAAATAACCTTAAATTTGTATTAATTATACAAAATTTCAAATCAATGTAAAAAGTTTGAAACTAGGGGTTGTTCAACAGTACATTCAACACTAACCCTTTGATCATCATTTCTATATTATATACTCCCTTTTTCTCTTTACAAAGAGATCCCTGAATTTAATCTCCTTTGTTCATTTTTTTCTGACTATAACCAAGAACAATTTGTAACCAACCCTGTAAATAATGACAAATATCTATAACCCACTGAATGAGCAAAAGCCAACCACCCCATCTCTTGGGAATGTGGGCAACATGTTCTCTAGACTGTTTCCTCTTGTCTGGGAGCACTGGTATATTTCAGAGAACCCTGAGAAAATTGGGGTCATATTGAAGTCTTGGGAGCACTAGCTGTTATCTAGTCTTTATGTAATGGGAAAATGTCAGGCTTATCTGAAGTCTGGCTGGAGTAGTCTGTGAGGCTGGACCATCTTATCTAGCAGACCTGAAGCAGTTTGGAATGTAGAACTCTGAAGAAACTGTAATAGAGGCACTCTGAGATGCTGGATCCCCTGTAGCACCCATTTTATTGGTATCTTGTCCCTTTGCTCTGAAAGCACACAGACTTTCAAAGGTAACAGGCATATCTGCATTAACACAATTATGGACTGTGCATTGTACACAAGTCAGCCAATGATGATTTTTGCTTTTCATTTGAGCAGGGAAAATAGACATCACCTGTCTTGTAGTTATTTTACATTTATTTTTTTATGTCTGTAACCAGGATGTTCAGGGGAGGTCTTCTCCATTCACATCTGATCTCTATCAGCCTTGAATGAATTCACAGCCTTATGCTTCCCATGGAAACAAAAATATAACCTCTTCCCCAAAGCAATACATTTTTTTGAGTTCCATTTTAAAGTTAAGCATTATTAAAGTTTCTAGGCTGCTTTATTTCAACAGTCACTTTCACAATACCATGTCAATCAGTAGTTGTTCTTTGCTTATCAGCAATGAAAATATTCAAAGAGAGCACAATAACATACAGGATCAAGACTTCCTGTGTATTTTTCATATCTACGTGGTTTATTCTTTTTTAAATTACTTTACTCTTTCTTTAAAGATGTTATTTTTTAAACTATTCATTTTATTACTATCTATACCCTTTTTCTTTTCTTATTAAGCCTATGCATATTGCTAAACAAACTCTAATGTGTTTAGTGGCCTGCAGAAGAGATTGTGGGACTAGGAAGCTCCCTTTCGCTGTGTGTGTGTGTGTGTGTGTGTGTGTGTGTGTGTGTGTGTGTGTTTGGAACCTTTTAAAAAGCTTTTTCAGGTCTTATGTGGAAATACACACCCAGCAATGGATGCCATTTGGAGGGGAACTTTTCTTTTTGGGCCTCCGGCTCACAAAAAATGATGTGAAAGCTTATTATTAATTATGAAAGATTGACCAATAGCTAAGTCTTGTTTCTAACTAGCTCTTATAACTTAACCCATTTCTATTAATTTACTTTCTTTCTTGTGGCTTTATTACCTTTATCCTGTACTGTCCATCTTGTTTTCCTGTTTCCTCCATTTCTAGCTAGCAATTCTTCCTTCTTCTTCACAACATTTTCTCTGGTCTGAAAATCCTGCCTAGCTATTGGTAATTCAGTTTTTGTTAAACCAATCAGAGTGACAAATCTTTACAGTGTACAAAAAGATTATTTTACAGCAGGCATAGCTACATAGAAACTCCCTGGGAAAGCAACAAAGCACCTGCAACTTTTACAACTAAGAATGCCTTCTATTGGCTGATAAACAGACCTCAGTGCTTTGACCTAGAGGAAGGATTTTTAATAATCATGAGGATAGATTCTGTTGGTAGAGGAGGGACCTCTTTCAAAAGAAAGTGTTCTGTCCACTGAAAGACAAGGCTCAGGATTGGGGCCTAAACAATGTCCAGGATATTGGGGGACTGAGGAAAGTTGGTCCCATAGAATAGCAAAAGATGACCAGGTTGTCAGCCAACATTTACCCCAGCTTTCTGGGTGAAAGGCATCAGTCATTTCCCTCCACTGAAGGAATAAAATAATGTCTTTATTTCACATAAAAATTGCTTTTAGTAGAGCCTTCCTAAATTACCTCGTTTGCCAATGATTGATCATTTATCAATCCAGAGGAAGTATAAAAATTAAAAAAAAAACAATCAAACCCACTTAATTAACAATTAATGGAGGAGAGCCTGGCACATTGTAGACAGGGTTATCCCTGGGCTGCTGGTCCTACTTTCTATACTAAGCAAGGCATAGGGAGCATGCGAGCAAACAGCATGCTGCTATGCCCTCTGCATCAGCTCCTGCATCTAAGATCTTGCTCTGTTTGAGTTCCTATCCTGATTTCCTTTCATGATGAACAGTGCTGTGGAAATATAAGACAAATAAACTGTTTTTCTCCTTAAGTTCCTTTGGTCAAAATGTTTCACCATGGCAATAAAAACCCTAAGAAAGGAGAACTTTAATTTTGAGCTCAATAACACATCTATGAAGTATCAGAATATTTAGAAGGACCTGAGAAATTTGAAGGAGAAAAAAATTGATATTTCCATAAAAACATGAAAATTTATATGTAGTTGATACTGGAAATAAAACAAAATTATAAATAGTATTATAGAATAAAAGTTTCATAGAATAAAAATTTGTTAAAAAGCTTTAATTTTTTCTTTTTCTAGCTTAATTCATTTTATTTTTTAAAAATAAAAAGCTATCTTTTTCCATTTTACATACTAATACCAGTTCCTTCTCCCTCACCTGTTGACATGGGTTTCTGTCCTGCCCAGTCTTGTCCCACAACTGTTTAGTTCCAAATAAACACACAGAGGTGTACATTAATTATAAACTGATTGGCCTAGCATCTCAGGCTTCTTATTAACTCTTATAACTTATATTAGCCCATAATTCTTATCTGTGTTAGCTACGTGGCTCGTGGCTTGGTACCTTTTTCAGTGAGGCAATCACATCTTGCTTGCTCTGTGTCTGGCTTCCTCTGTGTCTTGGTGACAACTGCAGACTGAAACTTTTGTCTTTCCATAATTCTCATTGCCATGCCTCCACTTCCTGCCTGGTTGCTGTTGCCCTGCCTATGCTTCTTCCTGCCTGGCTACTAGCCAATCAGCATTTTATTAAAAATAATACAAGTGACAGGATAAAAGACCATTGTCTCATAGCACTCCCCTCCTCCCATTCCCTCTACCTATCTCCCTTTCCCCATCCATTCCTCAGAGAGGGTAAGGATGAAAAGATTTATTATTTATTCCATTGTTAAGACAAGACAGTCTGATGCAACAGATTTTGAGGTTATATCAAAAATAATATTGGAGAAAAACTTGAAATAATTTCACTTTTATATATTGTAATTTTGGTTTAGCCCTTTTGGCATCAAAGGAATTTTAGAAACATCATGCAATTATGTTTAACTTTTTTAGTTACCATAACACTCAGACAAAATAGTAAATGAAAAAATTTTTTAAATTTCAATTTACTGCTAATTACATTTTAAAAAATATATAGTTTCTAAATCTCCTGCACTATGACAGAACAAATTTCAAATGACCCAGAACGTTCGTTCCTACAGTGAGCAAGATATCTAACACAGTGAAGGGAAAAATGCAACAACTGAAACCATTTGAGAGATTTACAGTGACCTGTATGGGAAGAAAAGGGAAAAAAAGTATTGTTTGATGTGGAGAGACAGTGACTCTTGCTACATTGTAGAGGAAGGTCATTGTAGAGTTGTTGAGCTCTGACTTGAATAGTGGGAAGGTAGAAACTTTCCTAAGTTCTTGGAGCAAACATTATTAAAAACAGAGAGTGAATTCCAAGGGCTTCGTGAGGAAATCAGCTTATGAAGAACAGGAAGGAGGCTAAAGAATCTGGGATGAGGCAGCACTATCACAGGTGTGCAGGCCCTCCCTTATATATCTCACATCTGGAGAGGAAGACAACATTGGCACTAGAAAACACCAGGCAGGAAATGTCAAAGCTCCACCCTGATTGGACTATCAAGGGCCACAAAGAAAATATGTCCTTTAACAGGGAGCAGTGAGTTCACATGCTACTACTCGTCTGGAACAAGAGATGGGAGTGGGGCCTGATTCAGGTTCTCAGACACATCTGGCTCTCCTAGGAGACTGATGGGTGGAGGGAAGGTTTTCAAAAGTAAGAAGCTGAAGAGACCATACATTTGGGAAAGGCAGGTGTATAGGGAGTCCTTAAAGGGCATTGGAGTAGACTAACTAGACTTTGGAATAGAGCCTGGGAAGGTTCCAGCGAGAGAGAAAAATGAGAAGGCTCGGACCCTGAAGCAGAGGGTAGATTGAGAAAGCTCATCCACAGATAGAGGATCCCCAGAACACAGTCCTGCTTCTGTTGTCAGCCCTGCAGAGGGTACAGGCAAGTAGGAATGAGGCCCTCCCTGTGTTAAGCAGAATGGAATGCTGGGAGGTAGACTAAAGATCATGAAGTGCCATAAGGGGCCACTTGTTTGTTTCACAGCTGCTCAGACTCCCAAAATAATTACGTAGAAATCATATTATTTGCAATACTGTTTGACTAATACCTTAAGTGTATTTCTGGCTAACTCTTATATCCTAAATTAACCCATCTCCATTAATCCGCATATTGCCATGAGGCTGTGGCTTACCGGGTAAAGTTCCAGCATCTGTCTCCAGCAGGACTACTGGCTTCTCTCTGACTCTGTTTTCTTTCTCCCAGCATTCAATTAAATTGTCCCTGCTTACCTCTTTCTATTCTGTCCTACGCAGGCCTAAGACAGTTTCTTTATTAACCAATAGTATTCACAGCATACAGAGGGGAATCCCACCTCACCTCCCCTTTTCTATTTAAATAAAAAGGAAGGTTTTAACTTTAACATAGTAAATTTACTATATATTTTGTTACTATATAACAAAACAGGTATCAAGCAAAAATTACAGTTACAATACTTCTATTTACTTTATCTTTTATCATAACTAAGGAAAACTATAACTATAAATTCTTCAGCTCCATCAAAGACACCAGAAGAAGGATATGATATTACCTAAGTAAACAAGAAGTAAGCAACTTCCAAAACTCTAGAAATGACAGAGACATGTCGCTGCCTGGACAGCCACCCAAAGCTCTTCTGTATTGTTCGGCCATCATTCTTTACCCTACAGGCCCATAGCATCTGGTAGATTTTTCCACGAAGCAGGAAATTTGAAGATGTGTTCTGCCTTGAAATGGCAAAGTCCATCAGTTGTGTTCTTCTGTGTCCTGCCGAATGTCTGGCAGACTCTTTCATGTAGGAGGAACCTGGAAGGATTGTCTCACCTTTAGGCAAGTTTAGCAGTCATTTCTCTGTGGGTCATGCCTGTCCAGTTTATCAAGCAGTCCCTGCAAGAGCAGACTCCTGCACAAATGGCCAACAAACTCTATTAGGAGCCTCTTCAATGCCGATCATCCTCTTGATGTAGATTGGTGATGCCAGGAACACATGTGTCTCAATGTCATGAAAAGTCCTTAAAACATTTTAAGTGCCATATTCTGAAGGTTTTGGAAAGATTTTAAGAATACCTAACTAACTGAAATATATCTCTATATATCTAGAAAACTTAACTACATGACTATAAGCTTGACTATTATAGGTGATTATCTATTAACCTATATTTATTAATTATACATTATATTTTTAAATGAGCTGCACAAACACAATGCCTTAATCAAGAGCAGAAATACACATACACTGTATAAAAAATTGACCTTAAATTTGTATCAATAAACCAAGGTCCATACCAATGCAAATCTCTATAGTATATCCCCCTTTAAAGGTAAAAAAATAATTATAAACACTTATTTAGGTAATTTGGGCATAGTTCTCTCCAAACTGCTTCCTGCTTTTGTTGGGTGAAGTGTTTTGGGGATTGTTCACAGTGACATTTTAGGTGATCTTGGTCAATTAAACCACATTAGTCTGGAAGTATTCCACAAGTTCTCATCTTCTGTGAAAACAAAGAAGAACCCCTTTACCAAAGCAACAAATCCTTAGGCCCAAATTTTGGAATCAAGAAACCTTTAGAATATATATGTAGGTTTAGTTTAGCAGTCTGTACAATAAAATGTTTCTCTGTACTTCTTCACAGTCAAAAAATTAGAAGAAAACACAATAATATACATAATCCAGACTCTGTGTATTTTCCATCTTTACGTGGCTTATTTTTCTTTATTTTTTAATCTATGACTGTCTGTCTCTTTAAAGACTTTGTTTTATTTTTTAAATGATTTACTTCTTTTCCAACTCTCTATACTCTCTTTCTTCTCTCTTCCAAGCCTACATACATTTATCCAACACTGTGACCCATTTAGTGTTTTTTTCCATCTGTATTTGTGTTTATTGCATATATGCAATCCTTTTCTGACCAGAACCATTTTTTTTTTTACTTTTTAATGCCTCTGAGAGTCAAGCACATTGCCCCATTTTTCATCACACAGTGGGTCTATGTTGCTATTAAGCAAGTTGTAGCATTGTGCTCACAGACCTCATTCAAATGCTGCAGAACTGAACCTCCTGAGAAAACTTTCTTTCTTTTCTGCTGGTAAACCAGGAAACTGCTGCATTTCTTTAAAAAAAAAAAAGCTGTGCAGTTTTTACTGCACCTCACTTAAAGTAGCCATGGCACCCCTGCTCGCTGCGAGTCCACCTAGAAAAAAACTTTGTGGCTACCAAAGCCATGCTTAACTCTGTTCTTTTCTGTGTAGAATTCCTTTCCAAGCCCTCTCAGGTTTTATGTGGATTTAGCTAGCACACATTGCCAATTGTTGTAAGGGGCCGCTTGTTGGTTTCCTAGCCATCCAGACTCCCAAAATCATTACACAGAAAACATATTATTTGCAATACTGTTTGGCTAATAGCTTAAGTGTATTTCTGGCTAACTCTTATATCCTAAACTAACCCATCTCCATCAATCTGCATAATGCCATGTGGCTGTGGCTTACCAGGTAAAGTTCCAGTGTCTGTCTCCAGTGGGGCTACATGGCTTCTCTCTGACTCCTCCTCCTTTCTCCCAGCATTCAATTTAGTTTTTTCCAGCCTATCTCTCTCTATTCTGCCCTGCACAGGCCTAAGACAGTTTCTTTATTAACCAATGGTATTCACAGAATACAGAGGGGAATCCCACATCAATGAAGCACAGGATCTAGGTTTTAACTGGGACCAAAGTGGTAACAATGACAGAACACAGAGTACACCCTAGAACATCCTGTTCCACCACTGCCACCAGGACAGGATGGCTCTGGGCATGTTTATAGATGTGACAGCCACTGAGTTGAGCCTCACAGGGTCAGAGAAGCAAAGCATTCATCTAAGGTCACCACTTCAGGTATACGGGAGAGAAAGAAACTGGACCTCTACAGGAGTCACCTCAGAAACCAGAAGTATACTGAAGTGTCTCTATTAGGCATAGAGTCAGTCACTCAAGTAGCCCATCTGTACCTGAGTCCCCCCTCCCCCGCTAAACCAATGGAGTCAGAAATAGGAATGAGCCTTTCCCCCAAAGCTCAACTCTCCCTGGGTGGACTATAGGGTAGGGAACCACACTCTGAGGTCCATGGTATTCAGAGGGGCCGAGTCCTTTCATAGTCAATGACAGGCGTTGAGGGCCTGAGGAAGCACTACTCCAGAGAAAGGTTCACCAAATCAAGCACCTTCTATGACCAGAGTGGCAACAGACTGTGAGTGGATTGTATGAAACATGTTAATGGAACCTCTGTATTCAAGAAATCTGTAGGAGACAGGCTGCAAGCTTCCTTGATTGGACACTACCACAGTCACTTGGAGTCCAGGTGACAGCTTCTGATGGTCTCCAGAAACTCTGGTCCACACAGAGAGACTGAAATCCATGTAACCTCTCCCACCAGTGATAAAGTTTGCATCAAGAACCACAGGCATCCATGAGTCCCCAGCACCACTATGGATCCCAGCATTCCAGGCATAGCAGACAATGTCTGAGATTTCCAGAGTATATAAAGCCAAGTCCATTTCAGAGACAAGATGAGAGCAGAGGGTAGGCTATGGATGCCAAGGTCCAGATATGCAGAGAGCATATCCAGCAGCAGCCCTGAAGGTGGTCCTCCACCAAAACAGGGTGACTTGTGAGGATGAGAACTCTGTAGATGTTGGTCCCTGCATTCTCATCTGTGTCCTCGGGAGCTGGAGCTATTTTGTGAGGTGCCTGGAGGTTGGGGGTCACCTCATTGCAATAGCCAGACTGGAGTCCCCCTCCACCTTTCACCATGCACATTCTGGTTAGGGGTGGGGTGGGGACCAATTTGTGAGCTTTCAGGAAGAGAGATGGCCGTGTCACACTTTCAGAGTGGAGGTGAGGACTTCAGGAGGCAAGAAATGGGCCCTTTGAGGAGAAGTGGACCCCTACTGAGGCAGCCCTTGCCTGTGGACAGCCTAGACACAGTCAGGGCCCACATGAGCAAACAGGAAACACCTAGTTCCCTGACTGCTCTGCCTAGGCTCCGCGTCCCAGAAGGCACTCGCTGAGGGAATGAGGGCCACTTAAACCGCAGGGTGCAAGTAGGTCCTGAGTGGACCGGAAAGACCGACTGTGGTCAGCGGGTCCCCAGGAGCCTAGCGAAGTCAGTGTGGTGTGTGTTGCCCCAAACAGGGTCTTCCTGTGGAAACTAGCCCCTTCCCCTCCCCGTGGACCATCAGCCTTCCCTCTCCGGGTCCACTTCTGAGGTCCCAGGGATGTGGAGACACATGGCTTTCTTGGGGAATATGGACGTGGGGGCCCAGAAGCCCAGCTGAATGGACGTGGGGTCCCAGAAGCCCAGCTGAATGGACATGGGGTCCCAGAAGCCCAGCTGAATGGACGTGGGGTCCCAGAAGCCCAGCTGAAGCACACAGGCCTAGAGTCAAGCTCGACTGTGTGTTTTGAGAGTCCTGCACCCAAAGTGAGAGTGACTGTGGGAAGAAGCCCCTCAAGCTTCGGCAGCATCCATATCCGGGGCTGGGGGGCTCGGAGCCATTGTGTGAGGCTCCAGAAGGACCCGGCCACGCTGGTCTTCCTACATCCGGGGCTGGGGGCCCGAAGCCATTTTGTGAGAATGTTTTGCTTTTTTTTCTTGAAGAGCAGCTAACGCCCTTAACTGCTGAGCCATCTATCTGTCTAGCCCCCAAACCCTGAACTTTTAAGGTAAAGCTTTCAATATGAGTAAAACACTTTAGATGTCAAAGAGAAAAATGCTTAACTGATTTTTGATGCGATTATAGGGCTTTAAAGGGAGTTTTTAAGTTTAAATTAGGCATAAGAACCTTGAAAAACCTGGTTTTTGAAGAGATCATGGCTGTATAAGCACTAGCTTTGTATTTTAATGTGGCAAATAGAGTAGATTTATCTTAAAATCTAAGATGTTGGTTATTATTATTAAAGACTTAATGGCATAGCTGTTTTATTATAGAAAGAGTGAGGTTACCTCAATTCTGGATGTAATTTCTTGAGATTTTATTTCCTGTACTTTTGAAAACGATAAAGAAGTTTAACATAAAAATGTTTGACAAACATATATGCTCATCATTTTACTCATATAACGGCTTTAATTAAAAATGTTTAGATTTAACACTTCCACATTAATATTCTTGAAAATATTTCCATTGCAATTATTCCAACAAAATATTTTAGTGAAGGTTA
>PVIU01025201.1:0-24216 GCA_004026605.1 Ondatra zibethicus
CTCAAACCGCTCTGTCTGATAACTGGGATTTGGGCAGATGACAGCCTGTCTTATTTCCTACTTCTGCAATGTTGTGCAGCAACTCAATTAAACCTTCCCAGTGGGCGCCTTGTTTGGATGACCAGCTTCCTCCAGTGCTTTAGTAGACACAGGATTGGGCTCAGACAGCCCACAGCACAGCAGCTGCCGTTCAAGCTACGACTGTAGCTGTGTCTTGGGTCAGATCCCCAACTCCCACCCCAAATAAGAGTACTACAGGCTTTTGAATTCAGGAGATTCACAACAAAATGCTGAGTATATGGGGAATACTGGATGGAAGCTCAGTCTGGCTGAGCCGACAACAGAATGGCAAAGCATCTCTAAAATATCAGTGGATCCCACAGCGAGCCCTAGAATTAAGATGGGTCCTCAAAGCTGTATTGAAATATAGCAAGGAAGCAATGCCCCTACATAAGCAGTCATTGGGTATAGTTGACCCTGGGTGGAGCCGGATTATATAAATCAGCCTAGGGCAGGTCTCGGAGTACAACACAGCTATGAGCCATCTCAGCTATGAGTGGGTTTCAACCGAGTTACAGTGGGGTTTATAAATATGATTGAGCATCACAATCATCTGGAAGCTTTTTAAACCACAGACTGATAATTTGCACCCTAAGAATGTTGGCTTCGTTGACTCTGGATGCAAATCAGTTAGTAGAGAGCTTGTCTGCCAGATACAAAGCCCTAGGTTTGATTCCCCAACACTCCATAGATCGCGCATGGTGGCACACAATTGCAATTGCTGAACTGGAGCTGAAATAGAGACAGAAAGTAAAGGCAAAAGAATCAGAAGTTCAGGTTCATCCTTGGCTGCATGAGTCACAGGAGACCATGCCTTAAAGGTGGGGAAGGGGGTGATTCAACATCTCAGGACCAGAGCTTAAGAACTGGTATCTCTAACAATGTCCCCCAGTGGTGCTGATGTTGGTAGACCCAGAGGACTCTAAACATCCCTGCTCTAGATCCATTTTGAGAACTGAAAAGCCTTGCTCATCCTCAACAGTATGCACTATGTGTGGCTTCCTCTCCCATAGCCTTTCCCTTTATCTCTAGCAGAAAAGTCCAAAAGCTTCTAAGGGAATTGAGAGAGCTCACCCAAACTGTTGGCTGCTTTTTCCTAAAGGTGAAATTTCTAGCTACGTGAAGAACAGTGAACTCCTCTGAACACAGGAGTCTAAGCTGTTTGATTGCAAAGAGGAAAGGGTGTAGGAAGCCGGGGGCATGCCGACAAGCTCCATCACATTTCAAAGGCACAGCATCCTCAATCCTCCTTATGAATCTTGACCTTGAACATCAGCAGCCATCTAAGTTTTCACCTGATAGCATTAACTCACTCGAGCTTTTTTTTTTCTAAGCAATCAAGCAATTGCTGTTTCCTTGGGAAACAGTTTCCTGTGGGGAAAATTTAATGTATTGCCTTTGCAGGTTGGAGCCAGTACAATCATATTCTGATGGTTTATCAAATTGATTTGGCTATAGCTCAGATTCATTTGATAGTTCAGATTCAAACACTGAGTTATTTGTATAAGAATGATTCTCTTCTATTACCAGTGTACCCACAGTCCTATAGATAGTAAATTGCCGTTTTATCCCGCCTGGGATCATGAAAGAGCGGTCTTCTAGCCATCTGTCACTGTAGAATACACCAGAAATGTGCTCTCACTTATGGAAATGATTGACCTGTAATAACGTCTTTTCTGGGAAAAATAGAAATTGTTCAAATGAAATTTGTGGCAGTGGCTCTAACAGACTTTATTAAAGGGGCATGGAGCACTATTTAACTCCTGCCTCTCCTATCCCCATGCCATTACCAACTGCCCTCTCCCTTGCCACTCTGTAACTCAGCGCCAAGAATCCTAACACTGTTGAAACAATTTTAGGATTACTAAACCTCTGGGGACCCAGCCATGAGCCTGTAGTGTCTCTCTTGGTACTTTTATGGGTATAAAATTTCAAAACCATCCATTGCCAAAATATAGCATGCATTGAAATACTAACCAAGATGGACTTTAAAGTGGGAAACAATAGTCATTCAACTGAACCATACTAAAAGACAAGGATTAGGCAAAGCAGCCCATAGCTCCTGCCACCTTGTCCAGCCACCAGGAACAAGGGCAGAACTGTGCATTCTCAGGTTCTCACTGAGGATTCAATAGACGATCTCTCACTATGTGCCTAGCTCTGAGCTATGTGTAAGGAACAGAGAGACTTAAACCAAAACAGTATCTGCCCTGAAGTGCTTGGTGGAAGAGTAAATGCTCCTGCTAGTTAAATATCATGCTGGAGATTTTCAGCATAGGCTTTGATAGCAGAACAGATTGCTAATCGCAGCACCATGACTTCATTTGGGTTTGGGTCTGGATTTTTGAAACACACCCTACCCTATAACCTAGGCTGGCCTGAAACTCACTATATAAGTCGGGCTACCATTGAAATCCCTGTGGTCCTCCTGATTCAGCCACTTAACTATGGCTGGTGTGGGCCTGTAAGGACAGCATGATGACTTGTGACCAGTGAAGCAACAGTATGAAAAGACAGTTTATCAGTCCAGACCTGATTTTGTAATAGCCACTCCACGTCCTTTCTGTCTTTAATCCTTTTCCTTTACAGTTCATTTAATATACAATTTGTTGAATGCATACTATGCGAGGGTCTCCAGGTACCCAAGACTAAAAATCTCCAGATTTCAATGAGCCATGTTTCCTTCTTTCTGTCTGGTTTTCAAAGCTCGGAGTTCTAAATTCCATCCCGTGGTTCCCTGTATTCTTTAAAACATGATTGCTCAGAATAGCCCTCACTGTGTTTTGCTTTGTATTTCGAGCATTAATCACAATTCTCCAGAGACACATAACCTATAACATATGGAGATGTAGAGATACAGGAGATGAGATTCATTGCAGGAGTTAGTTCATGTGAGTATGAAAGCTGAGCAGTCCACTGTAGGCCGCCTTCATCAGGGAGGACCAGAGAACCTGGTAGTATGGCATAGTCCAAGTTAGCATCCTCAGCCCTCAGAGGGCCTAAGGAGTTACTGGTACAAGTAAGGCTGTTGAACCTGGATTTTTGCTATATGGGGGTATAAAAAGAAGGGTGTACAGCTCCAGAAATGAGAGGTAGTGTGAATTTGTCTTCCTTTCTTTGCTCAAGCCAAGATACCAGTCAACTGGATGATGCCCACACACATTGATTAAGGAAAATATCCCCCTACATTCTACTGAATCAAGTGTGATCTACTGAAATATCCCACAGATGCTCAGAAATAATGCTTTCCCAGATCACCGGGTATCCCTCAGTTCCAGAGTAAGAGCTAAAGTTAGCCAGTTTAGTCACAATTGCCTACTTTCATGAAGACCTGAAAACTGGTGTCTATTTTATTTCAATCCATAGGTGATTGCCATGTAGAAGTGAAGAGAATTTTTATAAAGGAATTATAAAATCAAACAACATATTTCTAAGTTACCTGGGAAAATCATACTCAGGAAGTGTGTGTGTGTGTGTGTGTGTGTGTGTGTGTGTGTGTGTGTGTGTGTGTGTGTGTGTTGTAGTAGAACGGGGCAAAAATGGAAATAGTTCAAACAACATTGAACAAGATTTATTTCTTATTTACTTTGTCCCTGCTGATAGAAATGTATATAAACGTATTCAAAACATTATGACACTTTGTGTGTGATTTTTTTTTAAAAAAAAACTTAATTGTGTAGTTTTTGCATGTGAATTTTGCAGGCAACAATGTCATATGGCAGCCTCTGAAGGTTAGACACATGCACTGCCCCTGGATGTTCAGAGCTTTTTGATGGCAGCCCAGGACTGTCCAAAACCAATTCAGAAGCTAATGATGCTCTTAGAATCTGTGTCCAGAATTCAAGGAGCAACACTTTCATATTCTGTTGCCTCAAAGCCTCATGATTCAGCTTAGGTTCCACATAAGAACAAATAGAAGGTCAATAGAAAGACAGGTAGAGAATTTGCAATCATCTTTATTCTACCAACCACTATATTAGATAACAGGACAATATTCTTGGAATATAAAAGTTCATTTCACTGGATATCTAAAATTAATCTGAATTACATACATGTTCCAAACTCAAGTGGGAAGACATAAGCAAAATCAGGTCTTCAGTTTTATATTGATTGATTTTGGGAAATGTTCTTGACAAATAACTAGTACCCAAGTTTAAATTGTCCCTGATCAACTTTAAGGCTTCCCTCTCATTCCATGGGCAGATCTTTGAATGTAAAGAATAAGACCTGAACTTCTGCCTGTGAGCCTTCTACATTTGAGAGGAAATGGAAAAGCCCAAAGGAGAGGGGAATGAAAAGTTGTTCAGAGAATAGAGTACCCATGTCAGTAGCAGAGCAAGTCAAAAGGCAAGCCTAAAGAAAAGGGAAAAAACAACAGAAAGGCCTCCTAGGGCACAGAAGCTGGGGCACTCTGAAACAACGAGGAGAAATGGTGAGCAGCCAGGACAGCTGACTTCCTTAGCAACAGAGTGAAGGATCTTCAGTGGGCAATAGTTTATGCACCAGACTTGCATCTGCAAGGACCCCAGATCTGAGGAATTATAACTCAAAGATGAGGACTAGAAAACATACCTGGAACACCTGAACTCATTCCTTATAAGCGATAATAATGAGGGAGGGAGAAGTGCTAACCACTAGAGTTGTATATGTGGGGCACCAAGAAGTCTTTCTAAGGTTGAATAGGGGATTGAAAGACAGGAATCAATGATGCCATCAAAATCTGTCTGTAACAGGTTGGAACATCCAACTTGCTCCAAGTGGATCAGGGTTGTTGTTGTTGTTTGAAAAATCAAGAGCTTAATTTTTAATGTCTAAAGCTGATTAAGTGTGCATGCAAGTGGAGATTGCAGTGAGGTGGATGATCTTAAAGAAGTAACCAGAATACGGCATTTTACTCCCAAGGCTTGCCAGGTTCATGTACAGAATGAGAGAAGACAGAAAAGAACACTGTAGGTACTGAGTCCTTAGGTGTTCCAACATGTGATGGTCAGGAGGACATGGAAAAAAGAGCAGCCTCAGAGTTAAGAGGCAGATATTAGTAGATATGGAGGAAATCATGAGGAAGACAATTTTAAATTTATACGGAGCTGAAAATAACCAGGAATATAAACGCAAGAATTAACAAAACAAGAAGCGTTTAAATCCAGAATCACAACTGGAGACCGTGGTGTCCTTCCCTCTGTGATGACAGAATTGGGGGAGGCAGGGGAATCAGTAAGTATAGAGGATTAGAATTGGAATAAGCAAATTCGATTTAATTGGCAAGAAGGAAATTTTAACACAGTTAAGTACTACCTAAAGGCAATTACTAAAGGTTTTGAACATGTCAGTCTACCTAACTGTCTAATAGGGAATCAGAGGCCTGGAGCTTATCGGAGTAGAGAGCCACTTCTGAGCTCAAGACTCAAAGAGCAAGCGAGAAGTAGATAGCCTGTAGTCAAAGAACTAGAGAAAGTTAAAGAACTAGATCTTAACCAGGTCTGCTCAGTAGTGTCTGGAGGAGATGCAGATGCTGCCTAAGGCAAGAAGGAGTAAGAGGATGTGCTCTCTTGCCATCCCCCAGGCCTCCTACCCACAGTTAAGAACATGATTATGAAGAATAGACCTGGCAGGGGTCATCCCTCCTGCAATGCAGAAAGGAGCACAGATAACAGCATGAACTATATATAATATAAGCCAGGCAGGGGACAGGTGTACCATACACAATGATTTGTCCTTTGTCATAAGAACCATGGGAACTTGTTGAAGAATTTGAGGTCATAATTTGATTGGCATGCTAAAAGATTTGTTCAGGTTATGATGAGAAGATTGTATTGGAAAGAGAAGTAGATGACCATGGAAGAAGTTATGGGTCCATTTCATCTGTCCATGAAAAGACTCAAGTGACCATCAGTCAAGTAACAAAAGCAAATTAAAGGCCAATTGATATGATACACTGTGTTCAAGTGAAGAAGGAGAGAGAATTAAAGATAACTCCTAGGTCTCTATCTTGAATAAAAGGGGAAGATTATAGGAGAAACATACTGAAATAGGGAATACCAACTTGTACCAGACCAATGGTAACTCACTCAGCCAGAGACACTAAAAGTTGGCCTCTGTGTGAGCATGTGCTTATGTCTAATAACGGCCGGGCATTAAGTATTGCCTGCATATTCCTTCACTGTGGGTAGGTATGATTTCTGTCCTCTCACTTCAGAGCTGAGGAAATCGAGACATAGAAAACACAGTTTAACCAGGGTCACAGATCTAATAGGTACAGGGGCAAGATGGATATGTATATGTCTGCCATGAAAGTCAAGCTCATATGCCCTATCTTCCTGACCCCTGGACTTCAGGCTGAGGCTGCCCCTACTGACTACCAGACTCCTCTTCACTGTACGACATCTTCCCTTCTCATCATTTTCTATGATTCAGGCCACAGATACTATTTTTTTTAAAAAAAAAAAATCTTTTCTCATTTTACATACCAATCCCAATTCGCTCTCCCTCCCCTGCTCCCACTCTTCCTACCTTCCAACCACCTCACCCCCCATCTACTCCTCAGAGAGGGTAAGGCTTCCCACAGGGAGTAAACAAAGTCTGCAGGCTACAGATTCTACCATAGTTCACTAGAGATATTTTTATAGCTATCCTCACAGTGGAGGAAAATGGTCTCGGTTGGGCACAAATGATATACAGAAGAGATTCTACTCACCAGCAAGGACTATGCCCAAACCAACCAGGATGCAGGACTGTCCAGTTATCAGGGCAGCCTGTTGGCTAAATCCTACTATCAGGACCAATAGGACCAGGACTCTTCCTATGCAAGCCAAATATCTTTTTAAGCTGAATATTGACCATGCCCAGGTGTGCTGCTAAACTGTGGTCTCCTTCCTCACCCATTAAAAAAACAAACAAGCAAACAAAAAACATGTTACTAGACTGTCTGATAGTTTTTCTATTATCTGGAAGCAGAAAACCTTTGAACCAAGGTGATTGAGGTTTTTTTTTTTTTTTTCCTTATAGAGACATCTCAAGGACAAAGGTCCATTCCCTGCCCAGCCATGGCTTAGAAAATCTGAAGAAGCTGAGGGCCAGATCCACTTACAGTCTGAAGAAGCTTCCTAGTCTGGAAAAGTTTGTCACCCTTGTGGAGGCCAGCCTTACCTACCCCAGCCACTGCTGTGCCTTTGCACACTGGAGCCGGCAAATGTGAGTCCTTCTATGTCCGCCCCTGAACTCTGGCATGGGCTTCCCTGCAGTGGAGAATCTGTACACACTGGCCATGAAAATCCACACACAGGGAAAGTTCCTGAAGGAAGCCCTGAAGTGTGTTCTGGGTCAAAGAGTCAGTTTGTAGAGGGTGAGAGTGGCTGGGTTCACAAATTCTTTGAAAATTAATCTCAGAGGAAAAAGTGAATCACATGGTGGAGCATCCACCAAACATTAAATGAGAAAACATGAGAAACTTCCAGCATAGTCTCTGACTCAGACTGATACTTAACCCCCTGCCCTTTCCTTGGTATCAATATGAATTTGTCTTTCCCATGTCAAACTCTATACCTCATAAATGTCCCCATCTCATAAAATAACTAAACACTCGTCCTACTGACATCAAAGTCAGCGAGGGAGGAGAGATGCAAAAATGCTTTCCATAGAGTGCATGCACACCATTAACTTCCATAGAGTGCGTGCACACCTGTAACTTCCATAGAGTGCGTGCACACCTGTAACTTCCATAGAGTGTGTGCACGCCTGTAACTTCCATAGAGTGCGTGCACACCATTAACTTCCATAGAGTGCGTGCACACCTGTAACTTCCATAGAGTGTGTGCACGCCTGTAACTTCCATAGAGTGCGTGCACACCTGTAACTTCCATAGAGTGCATGCACACCATTAACTTCCATAGAGTGCATGCACACCATTAACTTCCATAGAGTGCGTGCACACCTGTAACTTCCATAGAGTGTGTGCACACCATTAACTTCCATAGAGTGCATGCACACCATTAACTTCCATAGAGTGCGTGCACACCTGAAACTTCCATAGAGTGTGTGCACGCCTGTAACTTCCATAGAGTGCGTGCACACCATTAACTTCCATAGAGTGCGTGCACACCTGTAACTTCCATAGAGTGCGTGCACACCTGTAACTTCCATAGAGTGTGTGCACACCATTAACTTCCATAGAGTGCGTGCACACCTGTAACTTCCATAGAGTGTGCGCACACCTGTAATTTCCATAGAGTTCATACACACCTGTAACTTCCATAGAGTGTACGCACACCTGTAACTTCCATAGAGTGTGTGCACACCATTAACTTCCACAGAGCACATGCACACCATTAACTTTCATAGAGTGTGCGCACACCTGTAATTTCCATAGAGTTCATGCGCACCTGTAACTTCCATAGAGTTTGCGCATACCTGTAACTTCCATAGAGTGTGTGCACACCTGTAATTTCCATAGAGTGCGTGCACACCTGTAACTTCCATAGAGTGTGCGCACACCTATAACTTCCATAGAGTGTGTGCACACCTGTAACTTCCATAGAGTGTGTGCACACCTGTAACTTCTCTGAAGCACAGTAAGCCACTCGGATCCACCGCTGACTTCAGAAACTCACAGAGAGGGCAAAGGTTAAGACATATCTTAGCATTGGCCTTGACAGAGGTTCACACCTAAACAGGAGCCAAAGCAGAGCCAGGTCCCGGTGGCAGCTCTTTCAAAGGTTGCAGTGCTCATAGAAAGGGTCTGGAGAGGAAAGAGATGGCCGCTTTGGAGAGAAAGTCCATAAGCTCCAAAAAGTGTTTATTGGAGGAAAGACGTTACAAAAATTCAGGTGTTCTCAAACCTCTCATTTTCCCCTAACCTCACCAATAGGAGCCACTCTGCGCGGTCTCACTCAGCTGGATGAGGCCTTTCCAGTGTCCTTAAATGGTAGCCCAGTGCCGAGGCAGCTCCCAAGCCGTGCTATTTTACTGTTTAGTGCGCTCTCCTCAGTTAGCCAGGCTTTAACAGATACTAAGCAGCAGCAGCCAATTCACTTGCTCAAAACAAAAGAAAGGCAAGAAAAAGAGCATCAAGACAGTCCACACCCTGCAATGCTCCCAAAGTAATGGAAAGTACCTAGCCCCGCATGAAGGACCAGCAGAGAAGGGGCTGCTTCTTAGAATTAGTGTACTTCACTGGGAAACTGTAGCGCAATGCCTGCTCTATGCGCTACGGTACTGTTCACGAGTCAGGCAAGGGGCTGGAGACTGAAACACACACAGACAGAGACAGGGTCATCCTTGAAACAAGAATGCCCCCTTGAATCGAGAATGCCCACTTTATTGTGTTCCAGGGCAGCATATATTAAGTCTCCTTGACTAAATGACCACATCCCAACTCTCAGCTCTAAGCCCACCAGAAATCACTCCCCTGACATCAGAGAGGGTCTTGCCCTCAGAGCAGCAGCAAGCACAGGAAAACAAGTTGTTTGCAGGAAATTCAGGGTCTGGGGATCCACAGTCCCCAACAAAAAACTATCCAGGTTTAGGGACATCTCATAGATGGGCCCAACAGCTGGAGGATTTATTCCCAACAGTTACAGTTCCCAAGGGCCTTAGCGGAGGCAAATGGCTTGCCTTGTTCGTATCCAGACAAGAATTCTTCTAGCCAATTTACTGCAAAAACCCTACAATAGAGAACCCTCAGGAGAAATCTCAAAAAATATTAAGATCACTATAAGAGTGGCTGCTGTATGCCCTATGGTCCTATGCCAGTGAGCCACAGGAAAGACTCTCTTACTTTGTTGCCAAGAGATCTCTGACTTTGCCACATTCTGGTTATATGGACATGGCTTTAGGACTCTCTAAACCAGAAACCTCAAGTTTGCCTTCGGTGTTCCATGCCATAAAGCTTTCTCTGGTCCCTCCAGGTCATTTGGTCTTTGTACCTCCTGAGTCCCTGTTATAATTTTCATTAGTGGCCTGTAGGGGTACACTAAAAAAGTGGCCAACAGGTCTCCCATAACACATAGGTGTTTGCTTCCTTTGTTTTTTTTTTCACCTAACAGATTCACATACATGTGCACGCACGCGCGCGCACACACACACACACACACACAAAGATAATGGCTGGCAGAATTTTTTCTAAAATAGTGTCATTTCATTACTTACATGAACAAAGCTTTGCTAATAAGATTTATCTTCTAAACTGATAAAACTGTACTTCTTGTCTTGGTTGGGAAATAAAACCCATGGGGTTTGGACTAACTGTCCCCCTAGACTCTTGTTGAAATGCTGGGTCAACCATATCCCTTAATTGTCATTGAGTTAGCTATTTCCTATACACAGCTAACTTTGTCTTGTTTCTCTTTTGTTCTTTAAGTTTCCTTGTATTTAGGCTGTTTCCTCACAACTGTCTTTTAACCGATGCACCATGACACATCCTTCCTGGTAGCCAACATGACCTCAGTGAGCACCATCAGCTGCTCTGCACACTGCTGGCAGAGCAGAGCACTCCCTGCCACCCACAAGAGCACATTTCTTCTTTACTGCTGGTATTGCAGAGGTGAATCATCATTATCAGCATGATTCCCTTCTGAGACAGGCAGAGACTAGGGCCCAGACCTACTGATAACTGCATCAACATTGACCAAAGGAAGCTCCAAAGCTTCAGCTCTGCCTGCTTCCATAGCTCAGGCCCTGGGGTACCCTCTGATGCCACCTACTTAGCATCTGTCCATCAATGGCTGGACTCCTCAAGTTCCACTTTTAAACTGTCCCTATGCTAACTCCCCTTTCCTTATTCTACTGAGGATTTATTTACTGAGACACTGCAAGGCAACACTTACTTTCTTTAGCTCAGTCTATGGCACTGGACACACATGCTCGCATCCTGTAGAAGCAAAGGCTGCTCCTCCCCCAGCCACCAGCCTCTTCTTGTTATCTCAAGGGACATAAGTGCCTCTAGTCAGTAGTAGCATCAGCGATGAGAATTTTCTTTACTAAAGCCAGAAACCCCAGAAGAAGAGACTTTCTCTACATAGTGAAGTCAGCTCCTATATTCCCCTGAGCCAGACCGCAATTCGCAAGCACCAGAGAAGTTACCTTCTGCCCCTATGGCTGGATTGCGACTAACCCAGAGATGGTATTCAAACTAAGCACCACAGAGTGGCCCCCGGTCCCCTCCACACCTGGGCTAGGGCTCGCCTCACTTTAGCTCATAGACTCGATGATTTCCTGGATTCCCGTTCCAGCCATTTTTAGTTTTGCGTGTTAACTGTCCTTATTAATGTAGCTAGGACAGAACTGAAAAATCTTTTCCAGTTTCCAAAATAAAAGATGATACTCCGGAAATAAAGTAAGAAAGAAAAACAGACTCTCTAAGGTCAAGATAAAAGACTTCTGACCATTAAGTTCATTTCCCATTGGTAACAGAAAAGAAAGCAGGGTTCTCCACAATGCCCTTCCCACTGGGCGGGGAGGGGAAAACTCAGTCTCTGGCACTGGACAAAGAAGCTGGCATCCTGCAGAAGCAGATGAGAGCTGCTCCCCCCCAGCCACCTGCCTCTTCCTATTGGAGCTTTTGAGGGGCTTGAATGCTCTTTCTCCCTTTCCTGTTGTCTGAGATTGTGTTAAATTTGAGAAAATGCTGCCATTTAACATTTCTGTGAACTTTCCCCTTGAGCAGAAAAGGAAAAGTAAAGATATATGTTTGAAGGAAAAAGATACATTTGATTTCTTTTTTCCATCAAGAATTCTCCGCGTGTGAAAAAGTCACACTGGTTAAGTCTTTACGTTACAAAAGTATCTCTTCTCTCCACATGAGAGTCTGAGTAGATAATTATGCATACACTTGTAGGTTGAATATTTACCACCCGGGTTTCATTCAATTCTTTCTGTAAGTGCCTCTATCCTGCTGACAAGCTCTATTGTATATTTGGGCTTAAAGGGGAAATAAAAGACAGGAGAGTGCCCTGAGAGGACTCCGTGGCTCATGGGATATGTAACAACCTGCAAACAAACTAGGCTCCTTTAAAGCCTGCATTTGCTCTGCTGGCCGCCCACGGGGGAACTATTTCTTATAAGAGAACTTGGCTTATTTTGCAGGGCAAATGAATGCCTGAGACCTATTGTCACCTCTGGGGAGTGAGATGATAAAGCCCAAGATCCTGGTAGCATTTCAGGAAAATTAGCTGGCCTCTCAACAGCCTGAGCACCCAAGAGCCAAAGGATGGGGCTGCCTGAGAATTAACTGCACACTCATACTCTGGTTTGTGCAGATAACACGAGCAAATAAACTCTCGTTCGTGTCAGAGAACAGAATCTCCCAGTGATTAGAGTAGAGAAATAGGAGTACATCCACCCAGGCATGCTAGAAGATGCCTGAATGGAGGCAGGCAGGAAAGGAGTGGAGATAACATCAAGTCTGTAAATTATTTGTACTTAACAGCCAGGGTTAGCCCCAGGCGCCTTCCTTCCCACATACAGGTTGTGGCCAGATGGTTTCCCCCATGGGCCATCCAACTCAAGGAATATATATATATATATATATATACACACACACACACACACACACACATTGTTCTCTTCATTTACAGTAAGCAGCATTAACCCGTGAGTCAGTCTCAAGGGCAGACAAGATGTTGGGAAGTAAAGCAATCTCAAGAAGGAACCCTATTATTTCTTCTCTGTGCAAAGATGGCAATATAGTTGACATTCTGAACCCAGGATGTTGATTCTATTCCTTTCTGTGTTTTTCTAGCTCTGAACTTCATCCGATTTGCAACAAATCTATTGTAAGGCAAGATATTGATTATGTGACTCAGGCTAGGGAACAGAGCATCTCTCTGATAGACGATGACCCCAGTTATGGAAAAGAATCCGACATGATGTATAGTGAATTTGACTACGACTTATGTAATGAAGTCATTGATGTGACCTGCTCTCCAAAGCCAGATGCATTCAATCCATGTGAAGATATCATGGGGTACAACATCCTCAGAGTCTTGATATGGTTTATTAGCATCCTGGCCATCACTGGGAACATCACAGTGCTGGTGATCCTGACCACCAGCCAATACAAACTCACCGTGCCCAGGTTCCTGATGTGTAACCTCGCCTTCGCTGATCTCTGCATTGGAATCTACTTGCTACTCATAGCATCAGTTGATATCCATACCAAGAGCCAGTACCACAATTATGCCATTGACTGGCAAACAGGAGCAGGCTGCGAGGCTGCTGGCTTTTTCACCGTCTTTGCCAGTGAACTATCCGTCTATACACTGACAGCCATCACCCTGGAAAGGTGGCACACCATCACTCATGCCATGCAACTAGAATGCAAGGTGCAGCTCCGCCATGCTGCCAGTGTCATGGTGATGGGCTGGATCTTTGCCTTCGCTGCTGCTCTCCTCCCCATCTTCGGAATCAGTGGCTACATGAAAGTGAGCATCTGCCTACCCATGGATATTGACAGCCCTTTGTCACAGCTGTATGTGATGGCCCTCCTTGTCCTCAATGTTCTGGCCTTTGTAGTCATCTGTGGCTGCTATACCCACATCTACCTCACAGTCAGGAACCCTAACATCGTGTCCTCATCAAGTGACACCAAGATTGCCAAACGCATGGCCACACTCATCTTCACTGACTTTCTCTGCATGGCTCCCATTTCTTTCTTTGCCATTTCTGCCTCACTCAAGGTGCCCCTCATCACCGTGTCCAAGGCCAAGATCCTCCTCGTTCTGTTCTACCCCATCAATTCCTGTGCCAATCCTTTTCTTTATGCCATCTTCACTAAGAACTTCCGCAGGGATTTCTTCATCCTGATGAGCAAGTTTGGCTGTTATGAAATGCAAGCCCAGATTTATAGGACAGAAACCTCATCCACTGCCCACAACTTCCACGCAAGGAAGGGCCACTGCCCTTCAGCTGCCAGAGTCACCAGTAACTCCAGTTACATGCTTGTTCCTCTAAGTCATTCGGCCCGGCAATAAAATGCAATGTGAAAATGGATCACCACCTTGAATGGCAATGACTTCCTTCTGAAGAGTAGGCCAGGGAATAGCTGGCAATGTTTCTATACTTGCATCTAATTTCATCTTCCTGGCTCTGCGCATGGCAAATTGATCAGGAACTTAACTCACATGACTCTTTTAAGAACTGAATTATTGGTAATGGCAATTAAAGTAAAGCCATACTGCAGACTGCTTATTTCCTGCTTCTGTTTGGATAGTCTCAATTGATTTTGTAAAAATCATGTTCAGAAGGCTAAGTGGGGACTTGTCCTAGAATTTTACAGTGAGGAAAACAAGACTCTCGGCAACTTGTCTGAAACTGCTTAATGTATTTGAGGCAGAATCAGGGCAAGGTGATCCGACTCTTCCAGAATTTCCAAGAGAAATGCCTCAGCGTCGTGCAAAATAAATATTGAATGCCGTGACAGCTTTGTAATGGGTCAGTGTTTCTGGGCTCAACTACATCACCCAGAAACCCCTCCTTGGGAATTTTGAGTTAGGGAGGGCCACCCAGAGAATTCTTAGAAAGACATAACATCAAAAAAAGCAGCAGCTGTACTGTGGTCAACACTACATTGCTGAAACTGATTCCACCAAGGCTGCCAAGGCCTCATGGTGGGGAATCACTCTGCTTTCCCCTGGATCCTCCCTTGAACTCTCTGAGTGAGTTCTGGGCCACCTGTGTGTTTTTAGTAGCATAATGAAGCACAAAACTTCTGTAAGATATTTTATCACCAAGGTCACAAGCAACAAGAACAGAAATGGGGTGCAGTTGCTATATTCCGTGTCTGTTGAATGTATGCTCACGATCTTTCCTTTATGAGGACGTACGACCTGAGGACATTGAGCTCCAACTTCAGATGTGAGGACAACATCCCTCCACACCCTGCTTAGACAGCCTCCCAAATGTGGGAGAGACAATTCCCCGTAACAAATATTTACCACCTACACATATTTGCATTCATACATATGTATGATTGCTTCTGCTGCTCTGGCTGAACATTTTCTAATGGAAAATACACCTATTATATGGCATGCATATAGATTACAATGTTAAGGACGCAGCAGCTTTGAAATCAGAGTGAAGATTTTATTCAGATTCTGTAATAAGCCGGGACCCAAGGTCTTCAGGCTCAGCTTCTTCCCCTGCAAATGCACCAGCTGTAACTCGAACCTGTAGTCGACAGTGAGGGAGAAACAGGCACTTACAAAATGCCTCCTGCTGCAGCAACTTTAACATCTATTAGTTTGCTTCTCGCCTCTCCGACCAGTTCCTAAGGGTAACCAGCTCACCTGGCCCTCAGTCTAAAATTCCTTCTGTTGCCATCTAAGGTCTTGATGGGGTTCGTTTCCTCTACCCCTGAAAGAATAAAAAGGACAGGAAAAATCTTGAGTACTACAGGTAGCGACAGAGGAAGTCTCGGACATGGCAGACAGAGTCAGCCTGTGAAGAAAGGCTTTTAGTGGGGGTGAGGGGAAAATGCACACAGCAAACTTGTGAGAGAAAGACCCTCTGTGGAGGAGAGGAGACACTCAGAAGCCTGGGATTTGGTGTCTCCTTGGGCCAGTGGGTTTAAGGATCTTTGAGAGGTTTTCCTCCTCTAACTTAGGGTTGATTTGTTTGAACCTAAAAACAGAGCAGCTAACTGACCCACAACTTTGGATAAGCATGCTTTGATCCCACCTCGAATTTGTCTAGTGTCAGGAGAAAAATTCCACCAGGGCTTGATGCCTTTGTTTCCCACTAGGAACATGACAAAGAAGCTGGAAGTTTGCCATCTTTATTATCTATCTGTCGCACCTTTTCCTGTCTGTCTGTCTGTCTGTCTGTCAGTCAGGGGATCTGTCTAACTCCTAGCTCTTCCAGTCCATTGTACTACAGCAGTACTGAAAACTGAGCATGCTACCCACACCTGTTCACAGAAATAAGCCTCCTAGAGTAACTAGACCATACAGAACCACCACAAATCCCTCCAAGCACTCTGCAAGTCCACGAAGTTCTGAGCACCATGAATAGCTGGGCATTGCAGGGGGAGTGGCCTCTAAGGAGTAAAACTGTGCTGTCCCTGTGAGGTCACTGCCTGGAGCTGGTTCCCTGGCTGCCTTCTTGTGCCCAGGAAGAAAGGACCTTGTTACTCCTCCCAGTCATCACTCCTCTCCCCTTTCCTACCTTCTTTTCTCTCTTCTCCTCCTCTCCCCTTCCCTCCCCTCCCCCTCTCCCCTTCCCTCCCCTCCCCTCCCCTCCTCTCCCCTCCTCTCCTCTCCTCTCCTCTCCTCTCCTCTCCTCTCCCATCTATGGATTTTCCCATCAGCAATCCAGTCTTCTCCTCTTAGACCAGTTTGCACATGGTCCTTTAGGATTTCCCAGTTTAGATTAATGGTGTAAAATGTTCCTGTCTCTCCTTCCTTCCTGGGCTCCACTTCTGCAGAAGCCAATTGTTGATTTTTTTTTCTTCTCAATTCTTTCTCGAGTAGGTTTGTTTTTCCTACTCCCTAAACCTCTGAGCCAGAGTGAGTGGGGTTTATACTTCTAACCCCTGAGTGCCCAGCCTCCCCCTATTGAGTTTTTGGTCTCTTATGCACCTGGTGGTACCTAGGCTGGAGATGACATTGCCCTGTCTTGGTTTTTATAAATGTCTTTTTCAAGTTTGAACCTCCAGGTCAAGAATCCCCCATGTCTCTTCGACTTGGTAAGCAAGGATCAGGCGTTGAGGTGGGCAGGAGGGCTGTAATGTGAAAAAAAAACTTTCGTCTCTTTTTCTACCTGTGTTGTAGACTTTCAATAGCCAAACCCCCATTTGTACTTTGGATGTTTTGTTTTGCTTTGTTTCCTGCTAAAATCATTCTCTTACACACAGATTTGCTATAACATTTGGAAAAGGAATAAATGTCCCTTAAAAAGAAAAAATATTTGCCAAAGAGCGAGAGGGGGACAAATTGTCTCCCACACTGTCGAGGATCCTCAGAGCTTTGAGAACTGTGGAACAGTGTTTATAAAAAATTTGAAAGCCTTCTTGAAAGAGAATTTCTTCTTCTCAGGGATCTTCTTGGGGAACTCTCCTTGGCTAAGGTAGTGCTGACTCAATGGTTCCGCTGCCGCCTTTGGGGTGCTGACCTTATATGTTGGCCTTCTCAAGGGTGTACGGAAGCCCCTATTGCCTCCTCAGCAGTCACACCTCCCTGGGAGCCTTGTAGCTCTGGCTGCCCATGGTGGGGTCTACTAGAGAAAGCTTCCCCCGAGCTTCCGTGGAAGGGAAAAGTTCAGTGAGGATGACCTAGCAGCTTGAGGGATGGAGCAGAGCCCCAGTGCTAAGGAGGCAAAGCCAGTTGCACTCCTGCTCCACATCTGCCCCTCAACCCCCTGCATGTAAGAATGCGCTGACCAACATTTTAAAGGTTGTTCCTAAATGCATTAACAAGGACATTCTGTTGAAGCCAGGCAAAAATGCAAGTCACCTCTGTCCATGGCATCATTTCAATATATTGTGAGTGGAAATATGAAAAACTGAACAATATTTCTTGCAAATATTTTAGAGCATGAAGAAAGAGACAAGGGGGGAGGCAGAAGGGAGGGGCAAAGCGAGAGAAAGAAAGGGGAAGGAAGAAAATAAAAGGAGCATGGAGAAACACAGGCATCCTACTTTCAAAACTAGAGTCTGCACCAGTAAGCTGGGTCCAAGGACAAAGGACTTGCTAAGCCCTCCACTTTTCCCCTCAACTCCATGTCTGAGACACAACTACATGAATATGTTCCGATTTTTGCTGTTATGTTAAACACCACACACACACGTCATCATCATCATCATCTCTATCATCCACATAATATTTAAATATCAAATGCAATCCTGGAACTCTTCCAACAGTGTATACGTATCTAGACCGTTACTGTCTAATTCAGCAGCCATAGAATTCACAGCACTCAGAATGTGACCAACCTGAACTAAAATGACTGGAAAGTGTAAAACACACTCTGACTTAGAAGGATGCAAACAAATAAAAGAGAGAGAGAGAGAAATGAAAAGTAGTTTAATAATTCTTATATTGGTTACATGTGCTTGGACATATTGAGACAAATAAAGCACAATTAAAAATTAATTTCATCTATTTTTACTGTGGCCTCTATGAAATTTAAATTTCTCATGTGGCTGGCTTTCAACTTCTGTGGGAGAACTGATCTCAAACCTCAAGAAAGCATAGCTTTCTCCTTTTACCCTCCTGCCACTCCCTGACTCCTAACTTCCACAATTCCACCCAGCACATCAGGGCTGTCCCAGCACCACTGACAATCATTATTCTTCCTTGTTTGTGGCCAGAGGCAGTATATTCCTGAATTTAGAATTAGTAAAAGCTAAATTATAATAAATATGATTGAAAAATAATCATCTCCCAGTGTAGCTGCAAAGGACACCTTGGTTTAAGACTTGCTCTGACAGGCAAGAAGAACTGGTACAGCCCAGGTGCTAACCTCTGAGGGTGGACACTGACTGCGAGCCTTCAGCTTGGCATCCTGGCACACAGTGGGTGATGCCAGTTCTGCATGCTTCATTGCAGCCCTAAACTTACCCTGGTACTGTTCATATCCTATCTTCAAATGCTAACCCCATAAACATCCTGCAATCCCATCATTGCAGGCCTCTATTTTTTTTCTCTTTCCCCATTTTCTCCAGATATGACCTTATTGAATACCAGAAAGCAGACAGACATGGTAGGAGCCATCATGGAGGGGTGCAATCAGAGAGACTAAGTATCTCTGAAGTTTGTAGATGGCTGGTACAGAGCAAACCCATTCACTGGATTTTGTCTTGCCATTCACAGCAATTACAAGAATAGAAAACAGGTGGCATTGTTTTACCAAGAGCCCTGTGTATTGAAAGAGAGAATCCTTCAGTTTCCTTTTCCAGTAGGAAGAGAAAAATCTAGAAAAAGAGACATTTCCCCCCATTTTTAGTTTTTATGCATAATCATAAACTTAGATCTGCAATCCAGCTAAAGAGGAATAAGTAAAATCTGGACCCAAAATGCTGCAGAGAGGGCACAATGATCACGGACTATCATGAGCAGATGGATGCGCTGCCCTCCAGCTGCAGCTGGAAGGGCCTAATGGTCGTGGAGCATGCATGGCAGAACTCCCTGCACTGCCCACAGTCCGCAACAGTCAGCTCCTTGCCAGATCTGCTGTTCCTGGACCCAAGGTGCTCTGCAACTACCACAATGATCATGCCTTCTTCTGCCTTCCCAAAGACCACGTTTGTCTTCCAACCACTCAGTCTCAGCAGTTCAGACTGCAAACTGGGAACTGTTCACGTTTGGCCCATCACTTGCCATGGACAAGCTACTATGAACTATATGCTCAGAATGAAGTTCTCAACCTCAAAATTCACCCCATAGATGAACTTAACCACTAGTGTGTGCTATTATGGCATGTGAAGTCACCACCCTGGCACATGGATCCTGGAATAATTAGGTGTGTAGGGGAATCCTTGTGACCAAATCCTTTCTCCTAATTGCCTGGAGCAGCAACATTTTCTGCTATCTCTGAAACGCTTTTTGTAAACAATTCAAAGGAGATAAGAGCCTAGGGGCTCATCATTGACAATGATATCTAAAATCACAGCATATTTGACCATGGCAGCTAGCAAGCAGCTACAGGACACAACAGAATCTTCAGAGCCACCAGAGGAAATCTTGCATGGCCCAGAAGACTTAGCTCTTGCCACAGATGGTATTTTTTTCTATTTAACTTGGCATCACACCGTATTCATTAGAACATTGGAAGAGCTGTTGCCATTGATGACTTCAATCTCTGGTTCACAAAGTTTCATTCCTGTCATTGTTAATGAAGCCAAGAACTCGAGACTAGGCAGGCCATAGGCCCTAGGGGAAAACCTACAACTATTCTGATAAATGAACATAGCAATAAAGTGAGTCCTAACGATACTTCACTGTATCCATAGATCAGCATATCCCTTGGCCCTCACCAGAGGAACTTCTTCTTGCAATAGATGGCCATTTACATAGACTCACAACTGGATGACGTGCACAGAGTGAGGGACTTTGGAGCATTCATTCCTGTATGGGATATCTATGTGGGAGAAGAGTGGGAGGATTATAACAGCCAGAGGTAATAGACAATTTTAAGGAAACAGAATTTTCTGGACAGAGCCAAGCATATGCATGTATTAACTCACAGATACCATAATGGGCTCAAGCCAAACAAAAGCCCAGCATAGAAGAGGTGAAGTGGGCATAAAATTTCCACCCCTAGTCAAGAGTCTGTTTATAAATAATAGCCTCTGGAGGAAGAAAAATCCATTTTCTTCAATTAAGTGACATTCCACATTCCAGCACAGACCTCATGGTCAGGAGAAGCTGGCCGTGTGTTGTGGCTCCTTTGCTTTTTGTTTGTTTGTTTGTTTTATTTTTGTTTTTTATTTTAAAAAAAGAGAAGTGAAAGTTAACTTGGGTGGGTATGGAGTGAGCAGGACCTAGGAGCTGTTGGAGGATGGGAAAAAATATATTTAAAAAATATGAAGTTCTCAAAGAATAGATAATAAAAATAAAAACTAAAAGGCACACACTTTTTTATAGGAAGAAGTGCTAGGGAGAAGAGACAAACACACAGTGCTTTATTTGGTTAAAATATAAGCCAGTCCATTCCAGAATCTTTGTGTCCTTTAGCTCCACCATCCTGAGAATGCAGTCATGACTTCCCTCTTTGTATCAAGGTTGCTGCAGCAGGTCCAATGTCTTTCAGGATCTTTCTGTAAATCTCTTTTCAAGGGGGAAAAATCTCCCTAAAGACTAAGAGAGCATGATTTTCTATCCAGTATCCAAGATTGGTACCCTGGCTGCAAAGGATATGACAAATTTAGCCTCTGTCATGGAAGGCTCTTCAGTCATGAAGGTGGAAAAGGGACGTGGATTAGGGTAACGGATGGAACCTCACCCTCCAAACTGGAACATCTGAAATCACCTCTCAGGGGAGGTGAAGCCAATGAGGCTCAAGGTCAAGATACAGAACTTCCCCACCTGTCCTGTCTTTATGTTCCACTGTCCCCTCCAGTTCCACCATCCTGTGCTATTCTGTTCCATCCCTCCTGGGAACAAACCCTAGAATATAATCACTTGAGGCAGACACTGCCCAAGAAACTCCCTGTGTGAGACAAGATAAAGGAAAAACAAAAAGATGCAAAGAAAAGTGAAGTAATGAATAAAGGAATCTGTAAAGAAAGAAATGGACTAGGAGAGGAAGGGGAGAGGCCTGAGGAACGGAGAGAGAGAAGGGACAGGCAAACCAAAGAAAGGTGGTATGGAAGGAAGTCGGCCCTTAGTTCTGTTCCTCTGTCGCCTCACCCCCAGTCCTTCTTCATCTGGGACTTAAGCAAACCCTGTCAACTTGCTGCAGGGTAGCCAGAACTGAATGAGCTCAACCCAGCTCCACAGAAAGGCAGAAGGACTGTGAAGCTCCAGGTTCCCTTCTCGTGACATAGAGGGAGTCTCCAGGTGGGTGGGAAGGGTGGATAACTGGGAAATATTACTGAAGGTCTCCAAAGCCTCCTCACCTCTGATACTGCAGAGCCTGATCAGTCCTGTTCATGGTCCAAGATCTTCACCATATTATCTTTTCTCCTCCGCTGCAGCAGGGACCACAGCCAGATGGAGCTCAGAGTGTGCTGATCCCAAAGACTGTCAGAGTATCTTTTATTCCTTCCTGCTTCCTCTTGTTTAATCTGCAATACAGAATTCATGGAATCCTGAAACATTTCTCACAAACACACACAAAGACTATCATTAAAGAGCATCTTATTTTTAGTGCTGGTCTCTACATAATAAGATGCAAAGAGCATTTTTGACTTGGCATTTGGAAAGCTCTCAGGTAGTCTTCCCCCCAGTATCATTAGTTGGGGTCATTTAAACCACCAGGTATTAATGTGTTACATAAAAATGTTGTTTGGCCAAGGAAGGTTTGAAGCTGTTTCACAAGCAGCAGGAGCTTCTCATCTCCCAAGAATGTACCTACCAAGCAGCATTGCTCCTTTTATTAAAACTTGAAAGTTGAGGAAGGGCAAAAGCCAAAGGCAGGGAGGGCTCCTAGTAAGACTTTGGGTTCCCCGAAAAGTCCTTGCTTCATGCATTTTCCAAGTCAGAAGGCATTGTACTCTGGGAGTTGGATGAGTCACTGCCTTCTGGCCTTGCAGCCCAGACTGGAAGAGGTACTTGAACAGTGTGGAGATTGTACAGCATCCACCGCACAGTCTGACTTCCCTTTCTGTTATGTGCAGTTATAGAAGACAAGGCTTATGGAGACCATGGAATTATTTATGCAAAAATTTCATTCAAAAATGAGAAAAGAAAGAGAAAAGGATTGTCAAATCCAGCTATAATCCAGCTATAGTCCTTTTCTCACAATTCCCTCCTTAAACCAAGGAACCTTACAGCATGAACACTTACAGGCAGACACAAGCGTACCCCGCACTTGAGAAGAGTCAGTTTGGGAGTGGAGAGATGCATGAGCCTCAGCTCACTTGATGTTCATGTAGAGGTCCTGGGTTCTGTTCATAGCCCTGGAGCAGTAACTTCCAACTGCCTGTTTCTACAGTTCCAGGGAATCTAGCACCTCCTTCTGTTCTCTTCAGGCTTGATACATGCACACAGTATACCTGCACACATGCAGGCAAAACACTCATGCACATAAAATAAAAATAAATATTTTTTGGACAAAGAACAAAAGGCAGCTTCCCTGAACTGAGGGAACAGCCTCTAAAACTAACTATCCACAGTGACTAAATATCAAGGTTGATTTTAAAATATGTATAAGAATTCCCAGTTCTACCCTTCTATTTATATTGATTTTCTGGTTTTGTTTACTGAAAAGTCAGCTACCCTGACGTTGGAGACAACTACAAGGAGCTACAGAGTGCCTGTCTCTATCTCCTTACATGCATGTGCCTGAAACTGAACAACTCTCTAATGAATGAGAAATGGGTCAAGACAGACATTAATAAAAGAGTTAAAGACTTTCTTTAATTTAATGAAAATGAAAGCACAATATACCCAAACTTACAGGATTCAATGAAAGTGCTTTTAAGCACAATGTTCACAGGACTAAGTGCCTACATAAAAATTTAGAAAGATTTCATACTAGTAACTCAAAAACACACCTGAAGGAACAAAAACAAAATGAAGAAATCACACCCAAAAGGAATAGATGCAATAATTATCAAACTGGGGACTGAAATCAATAAAAATAGAAGCAATATAGAACAATACAAAGAATCAATGTAATAAAAAGTTCATTCTTTGAGAACATCAATAAGATAGACAAACCCATATCCAAGTTAACTAAACAGCAAAGAGAGAATATCTGAATTAAAATTAGAGACATTACAACAGATACCAAGGAAATCTAGAAAATCATAATGATAGCCTTTAAAAGCCTGTATCCCAACAAATTGAAAAATTTTAAAGAAATGGATAATTTTCCTGATTCCATTTACCAAAGCTAAAGCAAGATCAGATTATTAATTTAGAAATACATATAACCCTAGTGAAATAGAACCAGTAATTAAAACCCTACCAACCAAAAAAATCACAGGGCCAGATAGTTAAGGAAAAAATTATACCAGACTTGCAAAGTACAGTTAATGTCAACACTTCTTAAATTATTCCACAAAAATAGAAGCAGTAAAAATTGCCCAGTTTTTCTTCTGAGGCCATAGTTACCATGATACCCAAACCAAACAAAGACTAAAAAAAAAATCAAATTAAAGACCAAATTTCATTATGAACATTCATACAAAACTTCTCAATAAGATACCTAAAAACTGAATCCAAGAACACATCCAAGAAATCATCCACCATGATTAAGTAGGCTTTATCCAAGAGATGTATAAATGGGTCAACATTGCTCTGGTGTGAATGTGGGTCTCTGTCTCTATCTCCATCCATCGGACAAAATTTCTATGGATGTGATCAAGATATTCATCAGTGTGACTATGGGACAATGATAGTTCTGGCACCCTCTCCTCTGCTGCCCAAGGACCTAGCTGAGGACATCCCTGTGGACACCTGGAATCTCCTCTAGAGCCAAGTATCTTGCCAGTCCTAAAATGACTCCAATAATGTAGGTATCTTATTCCCTTCTCCAACATCCACCTTTCCTCCATCTCCA
>PVIU01025202.1:0-24145 GCA_004026605.1 Ondatra zibethicus
GGAGGGAGGATTGGCCCCGCATTTTTGCAGTGGGTTACAGCTCTGGAAAATAAACCTCTCCTTGTGGTCTTGGGTCATAGTTGTCTCTTTCATTCGACAGATCAACAAACTGAAGCTTTGCTCACATGGCTCTATCGTATGGCAAAGTCAGTCTTGGCTTGGAACCCAACTTGCACCAAGTGCACCATGTTGTCTTTCTAGTTGAACAGGCTGCCATCAGTCAGACCTGTGCTGAAAATCTCTGCCAGGGTAGCCTTTTGAGCTATGTAATTTCCCTGTTTATGTCTACTCAACTCCCAGGGAAGTGTTAATTGGTTTAGTGATTCCTCCGATTGGTTGGCGATGAAGTTCACTTGTGGACTGGTTAAACATAGAGATTTGTGGTCCTAACTCAAGCCTACTACACTAGGCTCCAGTAGGGTGACGTCCTAGATTCTGTCTTTCCTTAAGATTATATCCTGATTGCACTATAGCCATTTCTATCAAAATCCTGCAGATGAACTTGGTTGTGAGTCTATTAGTCAAGATCCTTCTTTGCATCCTAGAATCACCTGCACTGCCTTTCTGCTTTCCTTCTGTTCTCTGTGGTCATTTAGGGAAACGCAGGATTTGTCCCCCATGATTCCTGCAGTCTTCAAGATTGTTAATACAGTATTGTGATGATCAGGTTTTTTTTGTTTTTAGTTTTTTGTTTTGTTTTTTAAGATAGGGTCTCACCACTTAGACCTGGAAGTCACTACATAGGCTATGATGGCTTTGAACTCACAGTGGTACCTGATTTTGCCTCATGATAGCGGGGATAAAGACATGTGCCACCAACCCTGGTCCATTAATTATTTTTAGTAATTGAATCTATAGTTTCAGAAGCTTCTATTCCATGCCAATTTCATACTGTCTTCAGGATCTGTGCAGATAGTGAACTCTAAAAATCTTGAACTCTAAGCAAGCCCCCTTCTCTCTGATTTGGGATGGAAATTGGTATAGGGACATTACTGAAAGATTGTTCTATATAATGTCCAAGGTTTCCATTCAAAGAATGCAATTATCTTTAGTGTCTCCTTGCACTGCCCACATACTTGTTTGGTTGGTGGTGCTCGCTCGGCTGCTCCTCAGTGGAGGTATGTGCACATAGGCAATGCCCGTCCTTTCAGACACGGTGATTTCTACAGTCAGCTTCCTCACCAACTGCCCAGGTCTCAGGCTTACCACCAGCTGGTACTGGCCCTGATGTCGTTGTAGAAGTTCCTCATAGGCCAGGACAAAAGTTACCTCTGTGCCTGCTGCCAGTCTAGTGGAGATTTGAAATTTTTCTGATTCCCGGTCCCTGGGCAAGAAGTAGAAATGGATGGGAGGGGTGTTGGATTTCCTGTGGTATAGCAGAATCATTAGATGGCATGCTTCTGTTAAGCCTCATCCTTAACCAACTTGACTTGATCAGGCTTCTGTCTCAGTTAAGTCCCAGGACCACAGTCCATCATCCAGGCATCTACTCACCAACCTCCCTTCCTCCCTCCCCCCTCCCCCCACCGAACATTCTACCTGGAAAATGATCTCAAAGGTAGCTCTCCCGTTATGGGGGAAACATGGTTGATAAAAATCTGAACTGAGAACAGAACAATTCGGGGCTAATGTTTCATTGAACAAAAAGAGTTTTCAATGTACACAAACAATGCCTCTCTCCCTTTAAACAGTCTCTCAAATCTGCCTGATCCTTGTGTTAAACCGAGTTTGTCTATATGGCAACGACTCAGTTTTTAGCAGCAAAATCTGAAGTATTTCTGCAAGATGAAAATCTCTTAGAAGCTGAGGGGAGTCCATTAAAAACATAATATGTATATCAGACAAATGGGACCCATTTAAGAAATAAGGGTCAATTTGGGAAAGTTTCACTTGTTAATTCAGGCCAGAAAGACAAATGCTGCATTTTATCTCTGACATGCGGATCCTAACTTCAAACTTTTAGATATCCATGTTTACCTTGGAGTGTCTGTACAAGTCAGGAAGCCAGAAAGGGTCCATGAATGTGGGGAGGGGTAAGAGGCCTTAATGGGATGAGTATGTAGTATGAAGTATGAAGAAAGTGGGGGAGAGAAGAATCTAAAGCTGTTGTTTTTTTCTTTTTTTGTGGCTGGATAGAAGAATGTTCCACAGAAGGGATAATTGCTGGTCTTGTTTCTGAAGGACATCATTTGCATATGGGAAACTGCTAAGGTGACAGGGGGAGCTGAGGAGCCCTGTGGCTGCATTTAGCCACACTGACTATGATGACACTGGAAGGAAGCAAAGTTAATGGGGATATGGAACCCAGAGAGCATGGGGCCCAATTAAGAGAACTTCGGAAGCAAGGTTAGGCCATGGCCAGGGCCCAGAGAGGAAAGCAAAGATGGACAGAAATCATAGTATGTGTGCTGGGAGTCTGAAATTTTAATACTGATGAGAGTTGAAGTATGGGGGAGATGAGGATATGGCATATGGATTAACCAAAATTAAGAATGTATGGAAACCCACTACTTTGCCAGCTAATTTAAAATAACATTTAAAAAAGTAGTTTTAATGGAGGTGCCTGCCCTACATAGGTGGAAATGCTACTCTCAGAAGCCATGGGTTATTAAACTAAAATCCTAATGTGAGGTGGGGGATACCTCCGTATGAGTTATTATTCAAAGAGGTCCAGAAGCCCCCAAATACTATAGACCATTACCATTTTTCTGAGTTTCTCACTATAGAAAGATGGTAAAACCTTATTGTTGAAGACACCACATACTTTCGTTGCAGGGAATAGATGAATCAATCTTGAAGTGACCAGGAAACTTCCTTCCTGCTAGCTAGCTTCCCTAGTGCTAGAAGGTTTTATGTAGGCTGCTCAGGGGAGAAGATTGACCAGTGGTCTTTCCCAGAGCTGTATCTAGTACACTATAGTATCAGAGTACCAGGCAAGATAATGGAATAGGAGTAGGACTGTTCCGGGGTAACCAACTATTCTCTGATTGGATTTGAGGCATGCTTCACAAGAGGAATTTCATGCCTGGTACTGAAAACCTTGTCAAAAGTCTACGGCTGAGGAGGCCATTGGCCCAAAGACAGAACCCACTATTGTTGTTTTACTAAATGGTCATATTGTTAAAATGCTCTCCACCTTGATCAGGAAGCTTCCTTTTGCATGCAATAATGATTAGTTAAGAGATCCATAACTGGTCAAATGCTGAGAGTAAGTGACCCAGCCCTAAATAAGATGTTCATATCATCGCCTCTGATGTCCAGGTAACATCATGGAATAGGGGGCAGAAAGAATACAAAAGTTGAAGAATTTGAGGAAATCCTATGAAACAATGCTTTCTGCATATGACATGGCTTTTGTATTCATGAACTCACAGCAGCTGTGACAGCATGCACAAGACCTGCAGGAGATGAAGCCAACCCAAATCCCAGCACAAATGGGGAAAGAGCCATGAGATCCCACTCTTTTTACCAAAGAGTGAGTTGGTGGCTTCTGGGGGGGGAGGGAAAGTCATCTTTATTTGGAAAATGTAGTCACTAGTAGGCTGCCCACGCTTCAGTGAATGGGCCACACCCATTTGTATGTGGGAAGCACTAATTGGATTTGGAGCATTATAAAGAACAAAAGAAGAGGATATGAAGTTGGAAGAGAGATGCATTGAAGGGGTATATGAGGGCTTGGATGGAGGATGAGAGCTGGCTATGATCAAAATACAATGTATAAATGTATGAAATTTTTAAGGAATAAATAAAATACCACATTAAAAACAAAAAAAATAAGAAAAGAAGAGAAAAACTCAGTTGTTCATAATCTTCTCCCAAAGTACCAATTATTAAATAAGCCACATCTTTCTAGCAGAAGAAAGCTGGAATTAGGGAAGTAAACTCCCAGTTATTAAACATCTACTGTTATAGGCACTGATATTTAGTGACTCACATAATCTTAATATAAACCTATGAAGTAGAAATCATTGTTTTTATTTTATAGAAGTAGAGAATGAGGTCCAGAGAGAAGGAATATCTTTCCTGGTCCCACAGCTAGGATGGCTAAATCACATTTCAGGCCAGCTAGAGCCTTACCTCACGCCTACATGAGCTGATGTCTTTCCTTGCTGATAGGCTTTCTCATAGATTTTCTTTGCCTGGTGTTTTTCCTTGATTTCTGCAACATAGACTTTATTGTCGATGGTCCTGATGGGGCAGAAAGAAAGAAGGGGTAACAGAGACAGAGAAAGAAAATAGATGGTCAAAAACATAGATACAAATAAGAGGAATAAGAAAGAACAAAACTGTCATTAAACACAAGACTGAGTGGGAGGAATGAATGTGAACAAGAGAGGGAGAGGGAAATATTCTCCTGAAATCTATTTGTCCACTGGGGAAAAAGAGACCACACAACATATTGTAGATGTGTTGGAGTTTTGTGTTTCTCCAAGTATTGAATCATGCTTGCTTTTTAACACACAATAATATTTTTAGTTGTAACAGAGCTGAACATTTTTATTATAATTGTATATTTGCTGCAACATCAAGCTAAGCATGGTGGTGCAAATCTATAATCCCAGTACTCAGGAATCTGAGGCAGGGGAATCACAAATTCAAGGCCATTCTGGGGTATATAGTGAGTTCCAGGACAAGCTATGCAACTTAGTGAGATTCCATCTCAAGTTTCATACACACACACACACACACACACACACACACACACACACACTATTTACTCCAACAACTCACAGGCACTGCTGCTTAGGTTATGAACAACCTAAAAGTGTGTCTTTTTTTAAAAAAAGATTTATTTATTTATTATGTATACAATATTCCTTCCATGTATGCTTGCATGCCAGAAGAGGGCATCAGATCTCATTATAGGTGGCTGTGAGCCACCATGTGGTTGCTGGGAATTGAACTCAGGACCTCCAGAAGAGCAGTCAGTGCTCTTAACCTCTGAGCCATCTCCAGCCCCAGAGTGTGTCTTTTTAAAGAAAACACATTAGGTAAATAATGTGAGTGGTGTACGTGGTTAAAATTGTTGGTGAAACAGGTCCTAAAGGACTTGAGCTGGCTCTGACCTAAATGGCCTCTCCCTGAGGACTAGTGTTCATAGTACCATAATGCAGCCTACAAAATTCCAAAGTAGGGAAGCAACCAACAGTCCTACCCACCTGACTCCTGTGAACCACAACAATGACCAGTATGACAAAATAACCCTAGCAGCGCAGTAGTGGCATACACACCTTGGTGTTAACCAACAGCTCTCTAATTGGACTTAAGATCTTCTTAACCAGAGAGAAATCATTCCTGATACTAGAAACCTAGCCAACTACCAGGGCTAATGATCATGGATTTTGGAGGAGAACCTTCAACTGCCACTTTACTAAACCAGCAGAATCCCTAACTATGTTCTAAATATTTATTCTTACACTCACATATAAGTGTAGTTCTAATTCCTAACCAAGGAAACTTCTCCTTGTAACAAACAGAGCTCATTACAGAAAATCACAACCAATGAAAATGCAGAGTTGTGCAGTCCACTCCCATCTAGTACATCTACAATACGACACCTGAACCTAAAGCTCAGGGACCATGGCAGAAGAGGAGATGGAAAGATTGTCAGAGCCAGAAGAACATGAAGTTTGCCATAAGATTTTGTCTCCCAGAGTGCCAGAGAAGCTACACCCATGAAGTCTCAACAATATGCCTTCCTAAACATGACCTGAACAAGGAAGACATCAATAGATATTTTAACATGGAAGGAAAGGTCATGAGGCCTCAATCGTATACAAAGAAATACAGGCAACTAAAGAATGCTGAAAGTGAAAGAGAGAAAGGGTTTATTTCACCTTACAACTCTTAGTTTTCCCTTTATTAATGAGTGAAGCCAGGGCAGGAATTTAAGAAGGGTAGGAACCTGGCAGCAGGAGCTGACGCAGAGGCCATGGAGGGGTGTTGCTCACTGGCTTGCTCCTCATGGCTTGTTCAGCCTGCTTTCTTATAGAACCCAGGACCACCAGCCCAGGGATGGCACCACCTGCAATGCACAGGGCCCACCCTCATCAATCACTAATTGAGAAAATGCCCTTACAGACTTGCCTGTAGGCCAATGTTATGGAGGCATTTTATCAGTTGAGCTACCTCTTCCCAGGTGGCTGTAGCTTGAATGAAGTTGACAAAAACAATCACCACAAGGACCCCTTGTCAACATTACACACAAATACATCACTATTAAACTGTAACATTTCTTTCTTGTTTATCTCCAAGATCTCATGTTAATATCATAATATAAAACAGAACAACTTTAAAAGTCTCACATTCTTTAAAACATCCAAATACTTTTTAAAAAGTTCAGCCTCTTTAAGACATCTAAAATCTCTACAAATCCAAAGCCCCTAACTATGAGCTCTTGTAAAATTTAAAAAAAAATTACATATTTCTTATCCCAAGAGGGAAGAACCAGGGCACAGCTACAATCAAAGCAAAACCAAACCCCAACAGTGTTAAAAAAAAATCCAGTGCTGGGGATTTACTCACAATCTCCTGGGCTCCAGAGTGCTCGAGCAGCTCCTCCTCGCCAGCTCTGCCATCGACAGTGCACACAGCTCGTCTCTTAGGCTCGGGCCAGCTGCACACTACCCTTGCTACTGTCTTTGGTTGTCATCCCATAGTCCTGGCACCTGCATGCTGGGGCTGCACTCAACTGAGGTTTCATCTTCACTAATGGCCTCTCCCGGCTTGCACAGTGCTGAGCCTTAGCTGTTCTCCACGACTTGTTCACAATTTCAAAAACAGCACTATGCAGGAGACCCTTACACATTACCAAGTTCAGCTACCAGCTTGAGATGCAGCCTTGGCATTCCTGGACCCCAGTTTCTGTAAGCTAACCCCAAGGAAACACTTCCCACAAGATTTCACCTCAATGATGCTGGTCTCTTGTTAATCACAGCTGATTTTTCAGCCCCAGCTGACCAAAATACAAAGATTCTTAATTTAAAATATAGGAACAGCCTGATAGAGTATTTGCTTCCTTAGGAAACTTGAAGGTCCAGGTCTGTATCATCCATATTGCTCTCAGGATTCTTCTCTTCCACACTCCCACTCCCACAGGACAGCCCATCTGATCACTCAACTGCTTTTCCAGTCCAAAGTTTCAAAATCTCCCACAGTCCTTCCCAAAACAATGTGGCCAGGTCTGTCACCAATACCCCATTGCTGTCTTAGTTTGCCTTTCGATTTTGTGATGAATACCATGACCAAAAGCAGCCTGGGAATAATAAGGGTTTATTTCAGTTTAAAGCTCACAATGCACCATGAAGGGAAGCCAGGCCAGGAACGCAAGGCAGAAACCCTAAGGCAGGAGCTGATACAGAGGTCAAGGCAGGAGCTGATACAGAGGTCATGAAGGGTAGCTGCTTACTGCGTTGCTCCGCACGACTTGCTCAGCCTGCTTCCTTATACAAGCCAGGACCAATAGCCCAGGGGTTATTTTCTTGATTCATGATTGATTTAGAACCCACATATTTCCTGATAGGCCAATCTGATGGAGACATTTTCTCAGTTGAGGTTCCCTCTTCCCAGATGAGTCTAGCTTATGTCAAGTTGACAAAAAAAAAAAACAACTAATCATCACACCTACCAAATGGTCTTCCTCTTTAAACCCTTGCTTTTTATTCATTGATCTCATAGCAGTAGAAACATCTATTAATCTTTTGTTTATTTGAGACAGGGTCTTACTACATACTACTGGTTGGCCTGAACTCATGTGTAGATCAGGCTGGCCTAGAGCAACAGAAATTTACCTGCATCTGCATCCAGAGTGCTGAGATTTAAGGCATTCACCATGATGCCTGGCATATCGCGTTAATCTTAAATCAAGCCACTTTATCGCCACTGTTCAAATTCTCTGTAGCTTCCATCTCAACCGAGAATAGAAGCAAAACTCTCCACTAGACACTTTGTAGTGTACACATTATGGCTGACTAATACCTCTACAACCCCATGGCTTCCTACTCTTTTGGCCACTCATCTTGGTCTAGTCATGCTGTTTCTTTTCCTTCCTTCCTTCCTTCCTTCCTTCCTTCCTTCCTTCCTTCCTTCCTTCCTTCCTTCCTTCCTTCCTCCTTCCGTACCTTCATCTCTTTCTCTCTCTCTCTCTCTCTCTCCCTCTCTCCCTCCCTTCCTTCCTTCCTTCCTTCCTTCCTTCTTCCCTCCCTTCCTCTTTCTCTTCCTTCCTTCCTTCCTTCCTTCCTTCCTTCCTTCCTTCCTTCCTTCCTTTTATTCTTTCCTCTCCTTCCTTCTCTCTCTCTCTTCCTCTCTCCATCTTTCCTCTTCTCCTCCCTTCCCCCATATCTTTTGGCAAAGCTTGGCATGGAACTTAGGTTCTTGCACATGGTATGTAGGTTCTATGTGACCAAACTATATCATCATATTTTTGAGACAGTGCTTCACTATGTAGTTTAGGCTAGCCTTGAACTCACTATGTAGCATGATCTTCTTGCCTTTTTCCCTTCATTTTTGGGGGGTTTATTTTGTTTTAACAGGGCTTACTCTGCAGCTCAAAAGGCCTTGACCTTAATATTCTTGCCTCTGTCTCTTGATAATTTTAAAAATTAAAATTATTTTTAACTTATACTTAAAAGTATATAAGATGGTGGCCAGGAGATAGCTTAGTTAATAAAATGTTTACCTTGTAAGTACAAAGACCCGAGTAAGATCCCAAAACCCATGCTAAAAAAGACAGGGAATGTATAATGGGCATTCTTGGACTACCAGCATTGGGGAGATAGAGAGAAGTAGATTCTTGGGGTTTACTGGCTAACCAGCCTAACTTACTGGCGGGTTCCAGGTGAGTGAGAGAGCTTGTTTCACAAAAATGTTAGATGGTGCCTGAGAGACACCTCAAGTTAACCTCTGGACTCCATAACATATGCAAATATGCATATAAACTCAAATACATACATACAAAAATCCATAAAAGTTGTATGTACTAAAGAGCATTTAATGTTTGATACCCATATCATACATGTATGCCTTGCTTAAATCAGAATAACCATGTATTTCCTCAAACATTTATCACTTGTGCTCAAACTTTCAAAATCCTCTTTTGACCCTTTGAAGGATAGTGTACAATGGTCATCTACACTGTACAACAATGTCTTAGAGCTGTGGTCCTTATCTAAGAGTGATCAGATTTCCCCACCTCTCCCAACCCCTCCTACCAGTCTTGAGAAACCATCATTCCACCCTCAAATGCTCAGAAATTAGCCATCCCGATTCCACCTGTGCATGACAGCATGGGCATTGGCCTTCCGTGCCTGACATACTTCACTTACCATAAAGATCTCCCCTTCTGTCCATTTGGCAGGGTTTGAGAGTTTGAAAAAAATTTTATTTATTATTTTATTTTATGTGCATGAATGTTTTGCCTGCATATAAAACTGTACACTATGTACATGCTCGGTACTTGTAGAGACCAGGGAGGGTGGTGGATTTCCTGGAACTAGAGTTACAGGTTGTTGTGTTCGGCCATGTGGGTACTTGCAATTTGGACCCAGGACTTCTGGAAGAGGAGGATGTTTTGTTGTTGTTTTTGAGATAGAGTTTTGCTCTACTTTAGGCTGGCCTTGAACTCCCAATCCTTCTGCCTCAGTTTTCCAAAATGCTGGTATTATAGGCATGAACAATTGCACCCAGCTCAAAACCAGATTAAAAACAAACCAACAAACAAATGACAAAAAAAAAAAAACCCAAACAAAAGACAAACAACTGTTTTGGAACAGGGTTTTGGTATGCAGTCTAAGCTGGTTTGCGCTCCCAATAGTCTATCCACAGCCTTTCTTATGCTGGGATTAGAGGCACGGGCCACCATGCCTAGCCTGTTTATGTTGTCACAAGTAACAGGACTTCATTTCTTTTTATGGTGCATTTAGGTATCCACTCACGAATTAGACCCTTAGGTTGTCTGTATTCTTAGCTGTTGTGTATAGTGTCCCTTGCTCTTTCTTTAAACTTGTTCAGCACACTGTTGTCTTACAGCCTCTGTAGTTATTTTTCCTTTTGCTTAGAACGTCATTCCTCTTCCAGATCTTTGTAAGTCTGCACACCACTCTCTTCAGGTCTCTGCTCAATGTCACTTGGTCTTTGACCACTCTAGACTGATAACCTCTACTCAGTCTCTGTTTCCTTTGCTCTATTTGCTACTCTTCTTTTCTGGAAGCCCTTCTCCTAGACAAACGGATGCGTATTAGTTTATGTCTTTTGGATCTTGTCTTCTCTAGGAGACTACGAGCTCCTTGAGGGCAAAGAAACGTCTGCCTGGTTTGCTGCTAATGCCTGGCATGCAGTACTCACTCCATCCCTTCCTAATGAGTGTCCCAGAATGACAGTAAGAAAAGTCCCCGTGGGTTTCATGGACTAGTGGATCAAGGAGAAGGGAGCTAGAGAAAGAAGGTTAGAGAATCCAGAGCTTTGAACTCAAGACTCAAAGGGCTCATATTGCAGCAAGGAGGAATGTGAAGTGTTGGATAAATCTCAAGCTGGGAAGAAAGGGATGGGGTCAGAGCTACCTTTGAGCCGTGAGAATTTGATGTCCTGGAGAACATTAATATACCTCTGTGGGAGGCAAGAACAGCTGTCTTCATTTCTCAAATGGAGTAACTAGGGCACAGATAGTAGCAGCTTCCAGGAATGCTAAGGGAAGATATGCCGCTGGCAGAAGAAGCTACTTAGGCAAGGGGTGTTTCAAGGCAGCTGAAACAGTATTGCTGAGGCTGGGCTAGTGTGGGGGTGGACAGAGCTGGCTGGGCCTCAAGGTCTCCTGGGGGCTGGGGTGGTAGGGTGGAGCGACTCTGGCAGTAGCACACTGGGGCCTCTGTGTGTGCTGCCTCCAGCCAGCATACTTTCCACAGAGTCTTCCCAGGAACATTTCTCCAGCCTGATTTGCTAAACTTTTTAAAAAAATCCTTTCGGTGTTTTTTTCTATTGAAATGAACCCCTATTCTGCTATTGCTTGGTCTTTACATCAGCTGACTGCCAACCTCTCAGGTCGGCCCCCACACTTCCTATCATGCCTAGGGTTTGTTTGCTTGTTTGGGGGACCGCTTTCATCTTGTATTTGGTTCATTTGGTCCTCTACTTGCAGCAATCTTGGTTGCTTCAAGTCTTACCCACTTGGAAGTCCTGTTGCAGGGAAGTCCCCCCTCATCATCTCCGTTCTTCATCTTCCCTATACTGACTTCACACCAATCACCTCTTCCAACCTAGCCACTCTCCAATGTGCAGCCTGGAGGTTCTTGATGGCAGGACATGGGCTTAGGGCTGTAAAGAATGTTTATAGCACACGAGCCTGCTCCCAGTCAGTTTGATTGTCATTTATCCTAGGTTTTTTTTTTTCCACTGATGGGAGTTCAGAACTGATCCCTGTCTCCTGCTGGACCTTGGAGTCCCCACCATTTTGCATTCAGATTTCTATTTCCTCCTAGAGTGTTTTATTTAAATCAGCTGACTCATTTTGTGTGTTCCCCATTAGACAGTAGGACTGAGAGCAGGAACTGTGTGTAGTCCATCTTTCCATCATATCTAGCCAGAGCCATGCCAGTCATGCCCTCAGTATCAGGAAAAGGTTTTTTAAAGCTAATTTTATCAAGTATTTATCATACACCAGGCACTTATGTTAGCATAGAATTCCACGTGTTTTAACTTATTTAATCCTTGCAAGTGGTTTCTAATTTTATCTGCATTTTACAGATGTGTAAAATAAAACTCAAAGTTAGGTAGCTTGTCCTGAGTTTCACAGCAGGCAGAGGAAGAAATCAAAATCAAGGAATCTGATTTTAAAATGTATCCTCTTAACTGCTCTGCACTAGTGAAGCAGAAAGCAGGCTGAATGAATGTATGAACAAATGAATGAAACAGTTAGTTTGGAAGCGGACTTACATTGTGAAATTGGAGATAAAGGCGATGCGAGGTAGATCCAGGTCAAAGGTGGCTTCATGGGCTTCATCATGTGGATTGAAGAGAACAGAGGTGACCAAAGTGTGTGCATAACGAGACACCACTGTGGAACGTATGGAATAGCTCGTCATCAACAACTGAGAGAGAATACAAGAGAGGCGAGTTAGAGAGAGTTCTTTATTGGCCAAGATGGCCAGGTACTTGAGAGCTCAAGGTTCCTGAACTGGTTTCAGGGTGGAGGAGGAGAAACTGAGGTACCTTGAGGGAAAGTGAGCTGCCATGCATGGACCTGCCTGAGACTACCAGTAAGTGAGTCTCAGAACTAAAGGTTCCCAGATGGTCCCAAATCAAAGCACCTCTGGACAAGCACTTCTCTGATTTCAGATCTTGCTAAATATGGGTTCTAACTTAGCAACCCTGGGGCAGGAAGAGGCTCATGTCCTCCTTGCTTCCAAATTCCCTGGAAGCCCCCACTGTTGAGGCTACTGGTGGTTCACGGATTTCACTTTAGAATGAACAGAACATCTTAGCAAAGTTTTAGAATCTAACAGAATAGATGTATTCACCAGGCCCTACATTATTACAAGGAAATGTGATAAATATTTAGTTTTTTATGATTTCAGCTGTAAAGATTAAGCCTGCTAAGTACAGTAAGACACTGCAATCATGGTAAGTGTTCAGCACCCATGATCCTATTTCATCCTCACCATCTGAGGAGTTAAGTTCTAGTATCTCCCACATCTTGCAGACATGTTAACTGAGGCTCAGACACTGAGGTCACCCAGCAGTGAGATAATTATCTTCTTCCCTATCTTCCCTGAAGTTATGATCCCTCCATCCACCCACACATCACGTACGTCTTGTCTGTTCTTAGCGCCGGGAAGTGGGTCAGAGAGGTAATCTGGAATCAGTTGGGCGAGGCTCAAGCTCTGGCTCCGCTGCTTCCTATGTCTTCAGCCCTGAACCTGTGTTTCCTCCTCTCTCCAATGGGGATAAGAGAGTGTGGATCACAGGGATGCTGTGAAGACTCACTGCAACAACCAAGACTACTGGCACATCACCTGCACTGTACTTAGCAATCAGTACCTCTTTTCTCTGGCCCTAGCTTCTCAAGCCTGCAGAAACAGACTGCGAAACTTCGGCTCCTCCCACCCTAAGGAACTACCTTTCTCACACACTCCAGAGCGCTGTCGTCTCATGCTAGAACTGACCTTGCTGGTTGGTGAGGCAGAGCCATGGGGTCCCTGGTGTGTTAGGTCTAGGAGAATGGTCAGCAAAACACTGGCACAGCTGAGGCACCTCCATTCAGACATGGTGCTACTTCTGGCCTGGGCCTGCTGTTCTTATCCAGAATGTCTGATCCCCAAGGCCTTCCTCTTTTAAATCTGCAGGTAGCCTTCTCTTGAGAGGGAGGGACCATGCTGAAGGGTGGGGAAGTCTCTGAATGTGGCATTGAGGCCTACACAAACCAGGATTGTCTAAGAGCTTAGGCTGGCATCTTGCCTGGAGAAGGGCCAGCTCTGTGCCTCCTTTTTCCCCCTCATCCAGCTGTAAGATGAATGGAAACTAAGCATACCAGAGTGCTGGGTCTGTCTGTTTGCTATGTTGGCTCAGGGTGGGGTTTTTCTTTCCTATAAACATCCACTGGAGCTCAATAACTGGAGCCAGAGAACGGTCACTGAGCACTGATCATCTTTAAAAGGTAGCAACCTTTAAAGAGGGTTGGAGAGGCAAATACCTAGCGTTGGTCTTTTCTGTTGCTCACTTTCGTCTTGACACAGGAGGGACTATAACAGTGTAGGGGTTCCAGACATGCGATTTCCAATCTCAAGAACAGCCAGAGGTCAAGATGGGCTGCAGTGGAGAAGAGAAAGAGGACCATTCAGTCATTTAAAATAGAGGCTCGGGACTGAGAACATCTGGGTTAGAATTGCAGTTTGGCTGCTTCCTGGCTGCATAATATTCAGTGAGGAAACTTAACCACCCTGCCACCTCAGTTCCCTAATCTGTGAAATGAGGAGAACAGTACCATTTCCTAAAGGGTCAGCATTGAGCCGGCACTTTGCGAATGTTTGACATCTGGTAGGTATTCAGTGAATGCATGCTGGGATGAGGAAGGCAAAAATTGAAGTACAGCTGCCAGGTATAGTGCTACACGTTTATAATCCCAGCATTTGGGAGACTTTTCCAGAAAAACTATGAATTTGACGCTGGCCTATGCTGCATGGTGAGTTCCATGCCAAGTTGGCCTACACAGTAAGATCCTGTCTCAAAAATGCCAACAAAAGAGCATGGGAAGCCCCTTGTCCTATTGGGGACATGAAAAGGGCAGAACGAAGCAGAACTGAGATGCTCTGAGTCCAGTATCTGAAGGTCCTGTAGAAGATGGATTGAGTAGTGTCCCTGTACAGGGGCCATTAGCATGTATCAGAACCTTTATTACACTTATATGAACATAGATTACATTCCCACGACATCCAGCGTCTATCTACAAGGGCAAAACCCTTGAGGACTTTTCATAAACTGGCACAAAGATGACAAAGACACCTGGATTTGCCCTATGACATTCAGCACTGCACAACAAAGTCTCATTCTGACCTTTCTGCTTGGAAAATCTTTTCCTAGATATCCACTTAGCTCTCTCACCTTATGTAAGATTTGTTCACATTTTGCATTTCTTGACCAACCTACTTAAAACTGAAATAACCCCCTTTCTTCACTGATATTCTCTCTCTCTCTTTTACCCTGGTTTTTTAGTTCCTCCCTGTCCCCCTGCTCCTCCTTTCTATGAGATAGAACTTTACTATGTAACTCATAGGTAACTCAAACTGGCCTCAAACTCCAGATCTCCCTTCTTTAGGCTTCTGAATGCTGGAATTAAGGAGTGCACCATTACACCTGAATTTTGTTTTCTCCATAACACTTTATTTAAGTTGTTACAGATCTTATTTATTTATTTTTGGTGTTTTGAGACAGGGTTTCTCTGTAGCTTTGGAACCTGTCCTGGAACTAGCTCTTTTTTTTCTTTTTATTACTTAAAAAAGAAGAATACCAATCCAAATTCCCAGTCCCTCCCCTCCTCTCAGTCCCTCCCTCTCCCTCCACAGACCCTCCCCCCCACTCCTCCAACCCTAAGGGACTCCATGCACCCTGCCCTGTGGAAAGTCCAAGGCCCTCCCTACTACATCTAGGTTGAGCAAGGTTTACATACAAAGAGACTAGGATCGCATGAAGCTGGCATATGCAGTAGAGACACATCCCAGTGTCACTATCAGTGACCCCTCAGTCTGCCCCAGCTGTCAACCCCCTTCAGAGGGGCTTGGTTGTTTGCATGCTCATTCACTCCCAGTCCGTTTGGGGTTGGTGAGTTCCCATTAGTTCAAGCAAACTGTCTCAGTGGATGAATCCCTCATGGTCTTGAATTCCTTGCTCATACTCTCACTCCTTCCACTCTTCAACTGGATCTTGGGAGCTCAGTCCAGTGCTCCTATGTGGGTCATTGCCTCTGTTCCCATCTGTTGTTGGATGAAGGTGCTATGGTGATATTTAAGATAATAATCAGTCTGACTACAGGTAAGGTCAGTTCAGACACCCTCTCCTCTATTGCTTAGGGTCTCAGCTGGGTTCATCTCTGTGGGTTCTTGGGCATTTTTCTAGAGCCAGGTTCTTGCTAACTCAATAATGGCTCCCTCAATCAAGATATCTCTTTCCTTGCTCTCATACCTGTCCTTCCTCCATCTTGACCATCCCTGGAACTAGCTCTTGTAGACCAGGCTGGCCTTGGACTCACAGAGATCCTCCTGCCTCTGCCTCCCGAGTGCTGGGGTTAAAAGCGTGCACCACCACCGTCTGGCTCAGATCTTATTTCTTGATCTGATTGTTTCCTCTCTTTCCCATACTAGAATCAGCTCTATGAGAAGCAGGTATTGGTTTCCATCTTCTCCTCTGCTATGGCCTCAGCTTGCAGAACAGCATCTAGCACCTAGCAGACACTCAGCAAATATTTGTTCAATGAGTTGATAAATAAAGGCACATCATTTATGGAAGAATAAAACCTGTTACAAAGTCTATATATATGTAAGAAAGTAGTGATTCAAATATAAAATAAAATATGGTTATAAGCAACTAATGGAGTATAAGAGAACATAATGCTAGAACAAAATCTCCTTTAAGAGGCCTATGGTTTATGACACTGTACTTGTAAAGAAGGAAGTGTATTCTTGGCTCACTACTTAGCTGGATTTTGGAAAAAATATTTACAAAGTCAAGACAATGTAAATACTGTTTATTGGTTTTTAGGTTTAAGAGCTACCCTGGAAGACAAAGAGAGGAAGATCTCGTTAATACTTCAGAAGAGAACACAAATGTCAATAATATGTATAACGTAAAAGGAAAGATCAAAGAGATAATGCAGGGCACTGGTGGGTGACGTGCGGCTGATATCTTTGTTTTCAGGCAGTTAGGAATAACGCTGGCTTTGTAAAGTGGTGGTTGTAGGTTCTCCTCCTCCATGACTTCACTAGACCCTGGTAGTTGGCTAGGTTTCCAGTACCACGCATGATTTTCTCAGAGAGATGTTGGTGACTGCCAATGTATTCATGCTACTATTGCACGGGTTATAGTGTCATGTCAGTTGTGTGTTCATAGACATCATGGATGTGCAGTAGTACTGGTTGCTTCCCTCCCTTTGACACGGACATTGTGCCTTCTGGTAGTTATAGATAAGCACAGTTCTCACCCCTCCTCAAGGAAACTTCTTGCAGTGGAGAGAAAGATCATTCCAGAAAATCACAACCAATCAAACTGCAGACAAGAAGTTGCAAGAAGTTTGCTGTGAGATTTTTGTCTCCTAGAAATGTAGGAGAAGCTAGACCCATAAAGGCTCTCAACAACATGGCTGCCTAAACATGATCTGAACAAGGAAGATCCCAACAGATATGCTAATATAGGTGGAGAGGTCATGAGACCTTAACCCTAGTCAAAGGACTACAGGTAATTAAGGAATGCTAAGAGTGGAAGAGACAGTCTTGACCAAGGAAGAGGACACTGACTGGGTATTCCATACCAATGGTCAGCCCTTAAAACATATAAATATGACTCAGCAGGTTATAGTTATATATTTAGGGATATAGATGTACACACACATATACATTCATAGAAAACTTGTAACCACATTTTTTAATAAGAGGCAATGGATTTGACAGGAAAGTGAGGGAGGAGTATGTGGGAGGGATTGATTGGAAGTGGGAAAGGGAAGGGGGGAAGAATGTAATTATAATCTCAAAAAATAAAAAAAAATACTTTAAAATAAAAAGCAGGCAGTTGAAATCATTGTAAAAAATATACAAAATGGGAAAACGAGGTCTACATTTTTTTTAGACTACAAATTAAACAATAACAAAAAGTATTGATGCTAGCCCTTGTAGGGGAGCAGAGAGGAAAGCAAGGAAGCTCTGGGCATGAAGAGCATCTTCATTACCATCTTGGGGAGTTAAAGGGATATTGTCTCAATTTTAAAACTAAGAAGTAGCATTATCAAAAGTTGTAGAGAGACCCAATGATGGACGTAAAACCCCAAAAAGTGGCTTTGAGAACAAAGTTACATTGTTTCTAGGAAAACAGATTCAACTGGAGATGATAATTTTATTAAGCAAATTAAGCTTGTCTCAGAAAGACATATATATTTTCTCTTATTTGTGGTTCTTAGACTCTTATAGATACATAAAATCATGTATATGTAAGCAGAAGTGAAAGTACCTAGGAGAACGAAGAGGGAAGGAGGATAAGAAAAGGAGGAGGGGAATATGGTCAACAATGCAATATACATTGGCATGAAAACTTAACATTTCAAAAGAATGGAGATGTGGAGGGTTGAGGCATGGGACCATTTTTATAACGTTCTTTTGTTTGAGTTGTTGCCATTTATACTTCAGAATTTAATAAAAATGTTAAAAACATTATGTTGGCCTCATAAATGAAATAAAATGTTTTCCCTCATGAATCAGGGTCTCACACTGTAGGCCTTGGATGGCCTGGAACTCAGTATGTAAACCAGGCTGGCCTGAAATGTGGGGGAATCATCCTGCCTCTGCTTTGCAAGCATGGTGATTACTGGTTTCCACCATCAAACCTGGCTCGAAAAGTATATGTCTCATGACACTTTCTAAATGGAAATATCCAGTTAGACTTGCCTCCACAGATGGAAATCATACTGTAATGCCCTTAACATATTTAGGAAGGGTGCTGGCGTTTTATTTTGTTTTCTATTGCTATAGCAAAGTGCCTGAGGCTGCATGTTCAAAGTCCAAGATTAGTTGATCCTATCTCTTGCAGCCTTGCCTGAATTTCAACACGAATAATAGCATCATGGCGGAAGCACAAACAGGAGCGGTCAAATGGTAAGGTGTGAATCTTTTAATACCAATTCACAACTATAGAAACTCACCTGAGTCCCAAGAAAATGACACCATTTTCTCCCAACAGGGATTAGTCCAGTGACATAATCACTTTTTGCTGGGCCCCATCTCTGAAAGATTCCACTAATTCAGATCACTGAGTCTCAAGCTTTCAGCACACGAACACTTGGGAGATAAACAACATACAAAGCAAATCACAGTACTTGAAAAGCATACGAGACTTAACAGCTCACAGGCAATGTAGTATCACTGTTAAAATGCTGGTATTTGACATCCATTGAGCTGAACTCAAATCCCCTCTGTGCTCCATACCCATTAGATAATAATTTGCCTTTGGCAAGTTATATTTCTCATCCCCTAATGCTGTCCTCTATCCAATGAGGCTGGTGCTCACACTGTAGAAATGTAAGCCTTCATGATTTTGCAAAGTTTACTGGGGAGTAAAGAAACAGCTCCCTGTAGCCAGAAGAGGACTTCAAAACGAGTTGCTCAAATCTAAGCCTGTTATGAGCAAGGGTCACCTTTGTGATGGTGCCTAGTAGATAGTTGGTCCCCATTTTCTTTTCGGTGGCCCAATCCTTTCTCACAGGTTTGTTTTTAGGAGGCTTCTTTGTATAAAGCACCTGGGAGAAGTGGTATTAGTCTAGAAGTAGATATCAGGATTTCATATATATGAGGAATCTGCCTTTTTTTTAACAAAAGGTAGTCTGTCTGTCTCTCTCTTCTTTTGCATAGACAGTCTTCAGAGTTTAGAGTAACACAGAGTGAGTTAAATTGTCTTACAACAGGATTCCCCCAGTAGATCAAAAGAGAGAACAGTGGTGTTGTGATGTCTTTAATCCCAGCACTCTAGAAGTAGATACAGGCAGAGGTGTCTGTGAGTTCAAGACCAGCCTGGTCTACTTACTGAGTGCCAGGAAAGTCAGTGCTACACAGTGAAACCTTATTGGGGGGTGGGGAATAGGGAGAGGAAGAGGGACATGAGGAGGAAGAGGGAGAGGGAGAGGGAGAGGGGGAGACTTTGAAGTGGAGAGGAGTAAGCTGCCAATGAGGGTAGAGGACAGAAAAGGCCCACCAAGCATGGCTTTCCCCAGTACTGAGAGAGGCTGTGGAGTCCAAAGACTGAGAATGGCTGATCACTAATTTATAGTTTGTTGTGCATCTTAGGTGACAATAGAAATAATAGGTAGCTCTGGAAGGAATTTTTTGCCACTCTTTTCCAGCACTGTCTCTGAATTTTCCAAAATTCATAAACACTGATTCTCTACAGCTCAGGGGAAAAGGAGTTTTCTAGGCAGGATTGGTGGCAGGACTATTTTGCACTCCCTCTTTCAGTTTCAGGGCTCTGGAACCTCAGTGTTCGGCATAAGACAGTTTCATCTAGCTGCTCGATGCTAAACAAATGTAGCCAGGCTTCTGCATTTCCTTAATTGAAGTGTCTAACGATAACTCAACTTTTCATGTTTCCCCCAAGTTGGTATGTGGGACCTATGTAATCTCAGGTACTTTTTTCTTTTCTTTTAAAACATTTTTAGTCCACATTTCGTGTGTGTGTGTGTGTGTGTGTGTGTTTGTGTGTGTGTGAGTGTGTGTTGTGTGTGTGAGAGAGTGTGTTGTGGTGTGCGTGTGAGTGTGTGCATGTGAGTGTACCATGGTGCACATGTGGAAGTCAGAAGACAACTTTCTGGAGTCTGTTCTCTCTTTCCACCATGTGGGACCCTGGGATCAAACTTGAGTCATCAGCTCTAGGGCAAGTGCGTGCGCCTGCTGACCATAATCTCAGGTATTTTTCTGATGGTCTATAGTTATTGGAAACAGGCCTTGGGCATAATGACTTAGGCTCTTCAGATTTTATAGATCAATGGTGATGCTCAAAAGATTCTACAGTACATAAGAAGGAAATGGAAGGAAACTTCCCTAGTCAAAGGGTAAAGACTTGGAACTAATTGTGTTTTTTTGTCCCTTCAGATAAGTTTGCCCCCCCCCAGCCCTTCTCTGAGCTCCATGTCCTAAGATAAGGATATTTATGACATTGTGTTAGGAAAGCAGTAAAAATGAGGAAGGGCATTACCTCTCTGAAGAACTTGGACTGAGATTTAGCTTAATTCATTAACTTCAATAATATGCAAGGTTCTAATTCTGTTCCTCTAGAGATCATGGGTGAGACAATGTTGGAAACTGTATGAGAGGGTAGACAGAGCACGGGGGAGCAGTTGCATGAGGAGTTCCCAGGCAAGAGAAAGTGTCAGTTGACAGTGAAGTGCTCTGTTTACTGGAATATAGGCAACTAGATATACTTTTCAGAAGTTAAAAAAAAAAAACCAGCAGAAAAAAGACTGGCCAATAGATTGGCTAGATGGCAAGTTCAGGTGTTTCTTGAAAATTTACTCACTGTCATGAATACCACATATGAAACATTCAGACATTCAGAAACACCAGGGAACTGTTGTACGGCATAGACTCCGAAATAACAATGGCTACATGAGACATACGAAACAATGGCTACATGGGACATACATACGAAACAATGGCTACATGGGACATACATACGAAACAATGGCTACATGAGACATACACTCATTCATCTCATTAAAAGAAAGCCAGAGTCCGTTCCTCAAAGTTGTCAGGAACCAGGTTCTTTTCACTTACTGTGATGCCGTCCTAAAGTAGAAGCGTAGTCTTCTCGGCCTTTGTCTGGGGCAGAGCTTATGTGTCCTAAAAATGAGATGTTTTATGGCTAGAGAAAATGAAGAGAGTAGATATCAGGTTATGCCATTAGCAATTGACTCTGCAAAAGATATTCCTTCCAAGGTCACCAGAGATTTACCTGTAAATATGCCCAGACTTTTTTCTATGCTTGGCTTTTCTAGACTTCAGCAATATTTAACATCATAAACCCATTTATTCCTCCCCCTCCTTTTCTCTCATCTTCTCCCCCTGTGTATCTCAGGTTAGTTAATCTACTGTCTTTGGTTCCTACATTCTTGAATGACCATTGTATGCCACCATGCCTGGCTATTAAAAAATCAGCAATATATGTATTTTTTAAAACCAGTGACAGAGATGAAACCCAGGGCCCCGTGCATGCTAGGCAAGTGCTCTAACACTCAAACTGTCCCCAGTCCAACCTCTCTATCCTGTAAACCGGTGGTTCTCAGCCTTCTTAGTGTTGTGACCCTAAATACAGTTCCTCATGGTGTAGTGACCCCGACCACAATTGTATATTCCTTGCTATTTCATAACTGTAATTTTGCTACTGTTATGAATCATAATGTAAACATCTGATATGCAGGATATCTGATTTGTGACCCATGTGAAGGGGTCGTTCGACCCTCTCGACCCACAGGTTGAGAACCATATCTTAAAAATTCTTTTCAAATCCGGCCTTTTCTTGGTCACTCCTTACAACTTTTCTTTTACTTCATCCATACCACCCATACATGGATCTGTACTCCAGGACTCACTTCTGTGTACAATATCTTCCAATTTTATGCATTTCTTCCTCCTGGGAGCACTTTCTTGTGAATGAAAGACCCATTTATATAATGACAGTTTCTAGATTGATGGCCTTTACTCAGGTCTTTTTCTTGAGTTTCAGACATGCTTATTCAACTGCCTTTCCACCTGGATGTACCACGGGTGCCTCAAAAGTCAACATTCATTTCCTCTTAAATCCATTCCTCCATGTCTTAGTGAAAGGGTCACCATTCACACTATCTGTTAAGATTTGAATATGTTCCCCTTTCCAATCCAACCCTACACAATCCAACGACTCATCAAGTCCTAATACGAGCCCCACCCCACCCATCTCCCCACCATCTCCTCTGCTAACACTCTACGACAAACCACAAGCATTGCTTGCTTGGATGGCTTCCAAGGTCATAGCTATGCTCTCTATTTCCAAGAAGACACTTAATCCCCACACAATATCTAAGACCTTCTCGCTAAAACACACCTATAACACCCATGCTGTTTCCAGCTGTAGGGCTCTTTAAAAGACTGTCAATACTGTCTGTCAGGTTTGGGAACTTTCTTATCTTGTTATTGGAGGTTTGTCATAATTTGGAAGGGAGAGGAATTTGGGGTGCCAGAATTGGAAGAAGATGAGAGACTGGTCCAATGTGATCAGCAGAGAGAGGGCCTAGGAGGCAAGAAAGTGGTAGTGCGACATTACAAACTTTGGGGAAGTAGCAGTTCACAAACTATGAAACAGGAGTCCATAAACCTGCCTTGGTGATGTGTGAAATGGATGTGAGTCAAATGTCTGTAGAGCATAGGGCTTTGTTTAGTAAAGGTAAAGGTGACCCCATGAAGCAGACTAGTGGCCATTTGCGCATGAGGAAGATCTTGAATTTTATTTCTATAACTGTCATGTAGTACATTAGAGTTTCTAATAAACTTTTCTGAGTCTGCATTTTTCAGTTTTCTGGGTCAGCATTCAGATGCTCTATCCCTAATAATGATTTTGTCTACTTCTCTTTGTTTTTACATTTTATCTTGTTCTCTTGAAGAGACCCAGTTCTTTATGTGAATTTATTAGGTGACAAGTGCCATCTTACACTAGTGAGAAATGTTAATGAGGGTGAGTATGGAAATGCCATAATAAAACTCATTACTTTGCATAATTAACTTACGCTGAAAATGGAAGTTTTTCCAAATGATTCAACACAGCAAAATATTATAAAACCGCTAAAGAGTCCAATATAGACACCAGGATGTTTCTTGTAGCATTGTTTGTAAAGGTGCGAAAAAGGAGTACATGCAAGCTGAATCAAACAAATGAGTTACACGACACCTATACAAGAAAACATGCTACTAAGAAAAATATGCACTAAGGAAAAGAGGTTTGAATACATAACTGAAAAAAGCAGTTACGGAACAGTAGGTATAGTATGTAGCCTGTGTGGAGAGAAAGCACAAGTAATCAGACTATGAATAGAAAAAAATAAGGAGGCATATCTATCAAAATGTTAATCATGACTATTTCTGGGGAATGAGATTAAAGGTAGTCTTTCATTGTCCGTTACATATTTCCGCATTTTTCTGGTTTTTACACAACATACTACTTGTAGTAAGAAAAAATAACGATATAAAATAAATAAATTCAATGAATGAATCTTTTACGTGGGGCAGTTTGGGTTGGAAGGGCTTCAGACTGAGCCTGGTACAGAGGCATAAACATGGGCTTTGGCGTCAGACAGCATTGAGCAGGGCCCCATTGCCCCACCCCCGAGGAAGGGGGGCGGGGGTAGGGGGCTGCGGAAAGGGGCTGGGCTGGGCTGGGCTGTCTGCAGCTCTAGTTCAGGAGGCTGAGACTTCTCGAGAGGGACTGAGAGCAGTCACACGCATCCCAGACTCCCTAGAGGACAAGGTGAGCGGATAAGACTGGACTTTCCTGGAGACCAGACAGTGGTTCTAACCCCCTGAAACCTACAGCTGGGCAGGTGGACAATTCTTATTTCACTACTGTAGCTGGAGCAGAGGTGCTGCATTTAATGCAGTGTGGGAAAGAGAACGACCAAGAAAGTAGTAGGCTGTGTATGGACTGGACAGCAGAGACTGGCGGAGGTGGAGGAGAGAAAAGGGGGAACTGTGCATGTTGGGAGGAGAACGAGGAATACGGGGCAATGTGAGGGGGAAGAGGAGATCCAGAGAGAATAGGGGTATGCAGAGACGGGTTAAGGAACATTTGGGGGTGTGTGTGCATAGGTAATACAGAGGAGGATGTAAGGAATGGGAAGAGATTTTGTAGAGTAAATAGGAAATGCGATGGGAAATAGGGAGTC
>PVIU01025203.1:0-24168 GCA_004026605.1 Ondatra zibethicus
CTTCGAACACCTGATATTTGATAAAGAAGCAAAAAATATCAAATGGAAAAAAGAAAGCATATTCAACAAGTGGTGCTGGCATAACTGGATATCAACATATAGAAAAATGAAAATAGACCCATATCTATCACCATGTACAAAACTCAAATCCAAATGGATCAAAGACCTCAATATAAAGCCAGCCACACTGAACCTTATAGAAGAGAAAGTGGGAAGAACACTTGAATGTATTGGCACAGGGAACCACTTCCTCAATAGAACCCCAGCAGCACAGACACTGAGAGAAACAATTAATAAATGGGACCTCCTGAAACTGAAAAGCTTCTGTAAAGCAAAGGACACAGTCAACAAGACAAAACGACAACCTACAGAATGGGAAAAGATCTTCACTAACCCCACATCAACCAGAGGTCTGATCTCCAAAATATATAAAGAACTCAAGAAATTGGACACCAGAAGATCACGTAATCCAATTAAAAAAATGGAGTACAGACCTAAACAGAGAACTCTCAACAGAGGACTCTAAAATGGCTAAAAGACACTTAAGGAAATATTCAACATCCTTAGTCATCAGAGAAACGCAAATCAAAACAACTCTGAGATTCCATCTTACACCTGTAAGAATGGCCGAGATCAAAAACCCTGATGACAACTTATGCTGCAGAGGTTGTGGGGGAAAAGGGAACACTTCTGCATTGCTGGTGGGAATGCAAGCTGGTTCAACCCCTATGGATGTCAGTGTGGCGATTTCTCAGAAAATTAGGAAACAACCTTCCTCAAGACTCAGTAATACCACTTTTGGGTATATATCCAAAGGATGCTCAATCGTGCCACAAGGACATGTGCTCAACTATGTTCATAGCAGCTTTGTTTGTCATAGCCAGAAACTGGAAACAACCTAAATGCCCCTCGATCGAAGAATGAATAAAAAAAAAATGTGGTACATTTACACAATGGAGTATTACACAGCAGAAAAAAATAACGACAGCTTGAATTTTGCAGGAAAATGGATGGAACTAGAAAGCATTATTTTGAGTGAGGTAACCCAGACACAGAAAGACAATTATCACATGTACTCACTCATAGGTGGTTTTTAAACATAAGGCAAAGAAAACCATCTTACAAACCACAATCCCAGAGAACCTAGACAACAATATGGACACTAAGAGAGACTTACATAGCTCTAATCTACATGGGAAGTAGAAAGTATAAAAAGACAAGATCTCCTAAGTAAATTGGGAGCATAGGAACTTTGGGGGAGGGTTGAAGGAGGGAGGGGAGAGGCAGGGAGGGGAGCAGAAAAAAATGTAGAGCTCAATAAATATCATGGAAAAAAATAAAAAATAAAAATAAAATATCTCTGCAAAAAAAAAGAAAAAAAAGAAATAATAAAATCCTGAAAAAAAAAAAAAAGAGGCGAGTGTTTAAACGGCCCAGGGTCCTCTCTCTGTTGTTAAATGGTTCAGGTGTAGGCACCTGATCCCAGTTCAGCCCGATATATTTCTTCCCTGGGTTTAGTCAACTAGGAATCTGTCAAAAGTTATCGGGTACAAAATCTGCTAGTTGTTGGCAGTTGCGTTAGAAACCAGCCCCAAGAAAAACTAAAGATGGGTGATGTAAGAGAGCCCTGCCAGAAGTCCAGCCCTCACCCAGCTACTCCTGAGCCCAGCTACATCCCTTCCTTTCCCATGAGTTAGCTATCCCACAGTCCTTTGCATGACCCAGAGAATACCCACTGTTGCCTAAGTGAGCTTGGGTCACTTATACAGAATCCTGCGTAAGGCCTGGCAGCCTGTCCCAGCAATCCCTGCCCGATGCCACTTGCCCTCTAACCCCCACGGTCTCTATTGCAGCCTCCCCAGATATTCCCACAGGACAACACCAGGCCCAAACCAGCTGGTGGCAAGGACCATCAACTCTAGTGTTAGTCTTGGTGGATGTTAATGTGTCACTGAGCACCAATGTACCAAATGGCTGTGTCATGGCAACAGCAGAAGAGAGCCCACAGAAGCCTTATCTTTGGCACGCTGGGGCCTCCACTGGCAGATTGCTGAGACCCTGGGGGCAGAAGTTAATTTGCATAACTATTTGCAATGCACAGTTTCTTTTTTATTCATTCAGGCTAAATTAAATTCATTTTGGAATTCTCATGGTTGCTTGTCGACTTCTCCCATTAGGGTGATGCTCTGGGTACATATTCCCAAATTCAAAGCCACTTCCATCTCCAGTCCCACACCATCTCAAGTCCTAAAGACTCGCAGACGTTAGGTAATGCGTTGTCTCTGTACAGTTTTTGAATTAACTCTTTAACTGTTGGGAATTTCTTTTTGTATTATTTATCTGCTGTTCTGCAAAAATAAAAATATCACTAGAGCCTCCTGTTACCTTCCCACCTCCAGTGCACACACATATACAAGCATGTGCATACACGCAAATGAATACATGTGCACAGAGACACACATGTACAAACACGTAATACACATGTACACACAGAGAGAGACAACACACACATATACTGGGCCTAGCTACACACAAGAGGCCACCTCCCACCACTCCTTCTGCAGGCAGAAATGTCGGTGTTCGTAGCTGTCACTCCAAGGAAGACAGCAGCTGTGTTATTCTATGATTTATAGAACAGATTTGCATTTCCTTGCCTTTGAAGCTTGCCTATAATCTGCCACATAAATATTTGAGAGACAGGATGGTGGAAAGAGACCTATGCAGCTTAATCGAACACTTGGCAAGTAGAATCCTGGGACTGGGGCTCCTTTCAAACAACCCCATTGCCCCAGGCCCCTTAGGGTTGTGTGTACAAAACTGAAATTCAATGTTTAAACCCAATCCTACAGTCAAAATACCACTTGAAGGAAAAGTCAGAATGCCTGCTGAAACACAGCTTTTGTTTCATGTCTGGTCCCCTGGGCCAAAAGCCCACCTCATTCCCTGCCCTCTGTTGCAAGAGTTGGGAGCCCAAGTATCTCGGCCACTCTAAATGCCCCTTGTGTGACTGAGTAGGGACATGACTGAGCTCTGTAGCAGACTGTCCCTAGGATGGATCAAAGCTCAGTGTGCACAGGAGACCAGGGCCCTTCTTGGGAGGCAGTCCCATGGGTTCCACAAACCCAGCCTGAACCCTTGCCTGCATGAGACACCGAGAGCACCTTCTGCTGGCTTTGATTAGGTGACCACAATCAGATCGTCCTTCAGTTGGTGGTAAGATCTAAGTCCTATAGTGATACGCCCATTGAAGCTGCTTTTACCTAATTATGTGCGTCAAACATATGCACTTTTATTTTTACAGAAGTCTTATTCATATGCTACGGGATAAGGACAGAGTGGGAAACGACACTCATTGATTCAATCATCATTTGTTGGTCCTCCGTCTGCACTTAAAGAGGAAGCAACATTTGCTTTAAGACAAATTAAGAATGTCAGTCACAGCCTAGGCCCTTATCAGAAGTGGGGAGCAGAAGGGAAGAGGTACCCTGGTCGAGAATGCAATTTGAAGATTCAGAAGAGAAGGAGGCAAAGGCCCAGTGCCAGCCTGAGCCCAGGACGAGTTCATCTATCCCACTATGAGTTCTGAGGTCCACGACCTCATCCAGCTACTTCACCACTCTGGCCTCTGTTTTCTCATCTGCAAAATGAGGCCACTGGCCTAGTGACTGACAAGTCCCTCTTATGCTAATATCCTAAGTGGCTTGGCCAGAGCCAGGACTAGGGTTTGTCTCAATGGCAGGTAGTGCCTTTCCAGGCTCTCCCCACCTCTACCTGTGTTCATGATTGGGGTACCAGTCCAGAGAGAAGAGGAAGTAGTGGGTCTGGGGACAGAAGCTAAATCCTGTCACCAAATGTTTCAGAGAAAGCCTGGCCTGATGATTCCTACTGCCACCAGCCATCCTGGAAGTAACCGGTCCAAATGTCTCACCCCTGAATGACAAAAACCCTGCCCTGGGGACCTAACACACCTTTGAGCTGAGGGCAAGTGCTCTTTGGTTCTGTAGATTTTTCACACAGCCAAGAATCAAAGGTCAGGAAGACCAGCTAGGCGCAGGTGTGAGAAAGGCATCTCTAGGGGGTCACAGAAAAGGGGTCACAATCCTGAGACACACCAACAGGATGTGACCAGGAGTGTGGACCAGGGAGACCACCTCTGCTAGCATCACAGGTGCTTCAAAGGAAAAAAATTTGAAATTAATTTGGTGGGGTTGAAGGCATAGCTCTGTGGCAAAACCACTACCTAGCATGCATGAAGCCCTAGGTTTAGTTCCCAGCCTAAGAGAGCAAAGGGTGGGGAGGGGAGAGGAAGGGAAGAGGAAGTGGGAGGAGAGGGGAAGAATTTGAATCTAATACCGAATGTGATAACACATGTCTGTCACCCCAGATATTCAGGAGGCTGAGGCAGAGGATTGGTTGAACCCAGGTACCGGAGGTCAACCTGAGCAGCATAGTAAGCCCTTGTCTCAAAAATAAACAAACACCCCATTATTACAGTTTTGGTTTATAGATGTCCCCCCAAAGGCCCATGTATTGAACATTTGCCACCTGCCCATGAAGCTCCGAAGACTTGGCAGAACCTTTTAGGAGGTGGAGCCTAGGGGGAGGAAGGCAGGGCACTGGGGGTGTGCCCTTGAAGCAGGTATTGAGACCTGCCCCTGCCTGTCCCTGTGTGCTTCTCAGTAGGAGAAAGTTGTGCCTCTGAAAGAGGTTTGCATGGTAGGTGAGGGGACCTCCAAGTCCCAGGAGCAGAGTGAGTCCAATCAACATAATACCCACCCTGGGAGCAAGCTAAAGAAAGATGGGAGAGTGGTACCTAATGGTGAGGAGTCCAGCCTCGCTCCTTGGTCCCTGGCAGAATTGCTACATTCCACAGCAGCATTCTCCTGCTTCCAGATGGAGCGGGAGCTACTGAACCTGCTCTACCATAGTGAAGGAGGTAGGGTGGATAAGATCATGAGAGAGAGATATGAGTCCCCACGAAGAAAGGAGTTTCATCATTACTTGTGGGTCCTTTTGTCTTTCCTGGTAGCTGTGGCCCCAGAAATTGTTACATAAAATAGGTGGTACTCAAAAAGCTTTTGACCCAATCGTGGGTTCGTTTGTTAGAACATGGCAGCTTCTCCCAGCTTCCCAGGGCCATGCCCATTGTTCTGTGGGCTCACAGCTGTGCCTATGCCCCAAGTGGGCTTCAAGTCTGGGCAGGGAAAGTTCTGGAGACAAGGGCTGTGATGTTTGGAGCCTGGGGCAGGAGCTGGGCTGAGTGCCACAAGTAACTTTTGATCACTCATTAGGCAGAGCGGGCTCCAGCCACACCAACCTTCCTTTCTTGCCTCAGGGCCTTTACACTTGCTTGTCTGCCTGCCTGCAATCCTCTTCCCTGAACTTCGTTTGACTCTTTGCTCCATCCAATGCTGCCTGCTCAGAAGGCAGCCTCCTGTAACCGCCTCCAGAACAGCCCCTGTAGAATAGCCCCTGTTCCCTCTCTAGACTACGGATTGCTTGTTTTTGCACTCACAGGACATGTTGGGTACCTTCCATAACTGTAACAAAAACGCTCGAGTTGAGCAACTCCAAAGGAATAAAGGCTCATTCCGCTTGTCCCAGAAGCTTCTGAACATGACCAGTTGGCCTATAGAAAAAACATCATGGTGAAAAATGTAGTCATACTCTTCTGCATAACCAAGATGTGAAAGGTGAGGGAGGGGGGACTGGAGTCCCCATATCTCCCTCCACAGCTCTGCCCACAGGGCCCTGAAGCCTCCCACTGGGGCTTCCTTCTGGGTTCATCCAACTCCTACTAGTTCCAAGCCTTTTGAAATCACTTCAGATCTAAGCAATAGCACAACCTGTAATTAGCCTGTTTGTTTGTTTACAAGTTCCCAGCTTTGTTCCTTCTGGGAGGTTGGTTCCTCCAGCACAGGGCTGACGTGTGGCAGTCACTTACATAACCATAGGGTGAGGGGAGGAGGGAGGGAGTGAGCTCACAGCAGAAGCACCCACAAGACTCCACTGGGTAAGGGAGGGGTCCCAGAGAGGCTGGATACACAGCGTGCCCAGTTCCCTACACGCCCCCCACCCCAGCAGTTAAGAGGAAGGAAATTCCAATCTGATGGAGATAGCCGCACCTGGGTTGGCTGAATGTCCTGGATGCCACAAGGAACCACACTAACCAGGCCTGGCACTTCCATACTCAGACTCTGCTTGTTATGGGCTATAAGAAACGTCATCATTTTTAAGTCATTCAGAGAGGATTCTTTTGTTACAACCAAAAGCGTATGATGCTCCTTGGTGGCTGTACTGCCTGGAGACTGGATCACACTGGCTTTGTCTGCCTGCTGTCGACACGTGGAGATGACTTTATGCACTGGTTCCTTGGCCTCATTCACATATCCAGCAGACGTCCTGGGGGCCTCATTCACAAATCCAGCAGACATCCTGGGGGCCTCATTCACAAATCCAGCAGATGTCCTGGGGGCCTCATTCACATATCCAGCAGACATCCTGGGGGCCTCATTCACAAATCCAGCAGACGTCCTGGGGGCCTCATTCACATATCCAGCAGACATCCTGGGGGCCTCATTCACAAATCCAGCAGACGTCCTGGGGGCCTCATTCACATATCCAACAGATGTCCTGGGGGCTTCCACATTCCAGCATTCACTGGAGAGAGAAGGAAGAAGGAGCTCTCAGACCTGAAGGACTCCTGCCTTAGTTCTCATCTCTGACACAAAACACTTTTGAAAGCAACTTAAAGAAGGGTTTGTTTGGGTTCACATTTTAGGGGTACATATACACACACACACACACACACACACACACTCCACCATGGCAGGGAAGGCGTGGCAGCAGGAACCTGAATGAGCTGGTCACAGTGCATTTACAATTGGGTAACAGGAATTTTTCTGATTACTGGTACTTATCTCTTTTTTTTTTTTTTTGGTTTTTCGAGACAGGATTTCTCTGTGGCTTTGGAGCCTGTTCTGGAACTAGCTCTGTAGACCAGGCTGGCCTCGAACTCACAGAGATCCGCCTGCCTCTGCCTCCCGAGTGCTGGGATTAAATGCATGCGCAAAAAAAAAAAAAAACCCCAAAACCAAAAAAAAAGGAGTGCACCACCACCGCCCGGCTGTTGGTACTTATCTCTAAGCCCCAACCCTTGCACCCTTTCTTTTTCCTTTCCTTTCTCTCTCTCACTCTCTCCCTCTCTCCTTCCCTCCCTCCCTCCTTCCCTCCCTCTTTCTTCCTTCCTTCTTTTATTTCTAACTAAATCTAGAACTCCAGGCCATGGGATGGTGCCACCCACATTCAGGGTTGGTGTTTCTTCCTCTGTGTTAAACCTTTCTAGGTTCTCACAGACATTCCCAAAGGTGTGTCTCCTAGGTAATTCCAAATACAGTCAACTTGATATAGAATATTAACTCATTATAACCCTGGAGTCCCGGGATAGGAAGACACAGAGAAGGGCCTGGAAGAGCAAGGTGGCCTGCTTCAGTAGAGGGGTACACAAAAAGCCATGCACTGGCTGGGCATAGAAGGAGCAGACACAGAGGAGGTGGGAGTCAGGGGTGAATATCTGAGTTGGCTTGTATCTGAGTTGAGGCTTGAATGGAAAGCAGGAATTACGCAGGTGGATGAGCTAGACATGAATCTCTCGGTTAGAGAAGACAAGACACTGTGTCCCAAAGAAGCAGGACCACTTTTGAAGGGGCTATGACGAGCTAGGATCTGTGCTAAGTGACTTCACATACATTTCCCCTGATGACTCTTCCTCTGTTCACAGACAATGAATAAACTCACCTGCTTTACAGTAGGAAAGCCAAGGGACGTGTAGCATCACACAGACTGAAAGTGGCAGAGCTGGGCTTTGAATCACCACAGTCTGACTGAGGACTCCCCCCCTTTATTTCCATCACCCCTACACTCGTATGCACACCTGTGGGAAGCACATATGGGTTGATCCAGTGGCTGACAGTTAAGAGAGGTCATACGTCTTTGGGAGTAGCAGGCAGGAGGCAAAAGTGTTCTGAGAGGGACAACAACCAGGTGAGTGGGTGCCAGGACAGGGGCAGAGGAGAGAGAACACAGGCCATCCTGAAACATCAGTCTCTTCCACTGTGTCTGTCTGAAATTGAATGGCCAGGCTCAGGAGTCCCCAGCTCCCAAGCTTTCTTGTTGAAATCACCCTTGAAGCTAAAAATTATCCTAACAATTTACCAGCCCACAAATTTTTGTTAACCTACCTGCCACAAATATTATCCAGATGGCAAATAAATAAACCCATCAGTAGTTACAACTAGCCTCCTTGAAATGATAACAGGCCTGGTGCCCTCAGGGACTCTCTTTGAGAAAAAAACGCCTTAAATTACAAAGCAGCAAGTGAAACCAGTCCAGTGTTGTGGCCCTGCAAGTGAGTGCCCCAGATCTTCGATATGCTCTTGGCTTGCAAGCCCCCCTTCCTGTGAACAGGGGGGCATGCAAGACACCCCTCATGATAATAAAATAGTGGGACCAGCTAATTTCCTAAGGCTTCTGTCTCAGCAGGGAAGGATATAATACTGCAAGCCAGCAGAAGCCAGGAGTGGTGATGCTGTAGTTCTGTTTTACATTACATTAAATGTTACTATTTCTGAAGGGAATATCTGTGGAGCACTGGCGTAACCCATGGCAACCAGCTAATAAATTGTAACTTACACTGGCTCAGTTTATTGTAGGGGTGGAGACACAGCACGTGGGAGGAGGACCTCCAAAAAAAAAAAAAGGCAAATGCTAGCAATAACAACAACAAAGCCACAATTTTCTCCCTCTTTTACACACACATACACACACGCACGCACACACGCACACACAAATACAGGTTGTTAGCATTCTGTAGCTAAATTACTTAAGATGAAGTGAAACAATTAGCAGACACGGTTTTAGAAATCTTGACCTCTGTGTTGCCCATTATATAGAAGGTCTTTTTTAAAACCCAGAAGGTATACTTTAAGTGTTTCTGACTTAGGACCCAGAGTGCCCCTTGCCATCACTTCGGGGCCTCTATTGAGGGTGACAGGGCTAGGTAACCAGCTGCACAAGGCGCTGAGCTGCTTGGCTCACCTTTTCCCTCTGTCTGCAAATAGCTCATACCTAATTGCCCCTGTATTTCAAATTCACAGCAGGCTCCAAGGCTTGCTCTTGGCTACGCTGAGCCTACTCTTTGGCCTCAACCCCAATAGATTCCTCCCAGCCATTAGCTCTAGTGCCCTGAACTGTCTTTCACACATTCAGTCAGCCCCTCTGAAACCTGGACATTGGATTCGTGCTTATGGGGAATTATTCATGGGGCACCCTGTGGCCTCAGACAGGATGCTCACCTGTTAGGACTGATTAACTGGGGACACCTACTCCTTGTCCAGGTGAACCATACTGTACTTAATGAAATGACTTCCCATCTCAGTACTCAGGCTGCCCGAGTAATGTCATTGGGGATCTTCTTTTGTATCTTTTGTCCTGACATTTCTGCTATCTGTGTGTAAGAGGACATCCAGGAAAGGACCTCGGCTCCCATAGGGGCTCCCTGTATGTCCTTATGAGACAGCATAGTGTGTAAACAACAAAGAGCAATTTGGAACCGACTTCGGCCTGACACATACAAGCTAAGTGTCAAATAGCAAAAGATCACTTAACTTCGGGGCATTAATTCCCTGGCTGCCATGTGAGAATGACCACTGGATAGGAGGCACAGCTGCAGGTATCAGACCCCAGCATGCAGGGCTTTAGAAAGGGGAAGTGGGCTTTTCCATTCCTCAGTGACTCTTCTTTCTCTCTCTGTGTGTGTGGTGCGCGCGTGCATATCTGCGTGTGTGAGGTGTGTGATGTGTGTGATTCTCTTCTTTATTTATTTCTGGTTTTTTGAGACAGTCTCTCTACAGAGCCCTGGCTGTCACAGAACCTGTTATGTGGAACAGGCTGACCTCAAACTCATGGAGATTTGCCTTCTTCTACTTCCTCAGTGCTGGTGTTAAAGGCGTGCGCCACCACGTCTGGCTTTTGAGTCCCTTCTTGATTCTCCTCCCCCCAGGATCTCCACACCAGGATCTTCTTCACTCAGGTACCTGCTGAAGTCTGGGAAGAGACTTGGGCTACTATCTTTACCTGTATCCGATCCCCAGGGCCCTGCTGCCAGCCCACCAACGCATAGGTGGTCAGGATGGGACGGGCAAGTGAGCAAATGAACCACTCTAAATGGGCTCACACTCCTCAGACAAAGAAGAGAAAATTAGGGGGAAGTCAGAAGCTGCGGTATGTGTGAAAAAGCTCTATAAACTGTAAAATGGTATGGAAACATTGGGAAATGTTATGATTCTTAATTATTACCTTCACCACTCTTCATGCTGGGAGGAGCAGCCCCCTGGATGCTGGGCGAGCTCTCTCCACACGTCCTTCTCTTGGGAGTGCTGAAGAGGGAAGGGAAGGGGCTTTCCCTGGAAAGGTGGCTGATGTTTTCCCTGGAGGGGGGCAGACTTTAACGCCCAGTGTGAGCTATTCCTTATACAGGCATAAAGGTATATCCACAGAGGAGAAAGCTGAGATCCCTGCCTCAGCCAAGTAATTAAACTTCCCAGGTGTAGTGGGCATGCTACCCTAGGAGACTGAGGCAGGAGGATTGCGAATTTAAAGCCAGCCTGGGCCATACAGCAAGGATCTTCAAACAAACAGCAGAGAGCAAAACACCACACACCCAGGCGTGGCCATCACAAGCATGAGGAGAAATGGCCTCATTAGGCCTCCGGACAGACGCCATGGGAGACCTTTGCCTCTGGATAACCCCGGGCGGGTAGTTAGGTTTGTTTTCAGGTGTTTTCGTTGGTTTGCTGTTGTGTGTGTTTGTTTTGGCTGTTGTTTTTCCTGCCTTGTTGCAGCTTTTGTTCTGGGTTTTGTGGTGCAGGGGACGGAGCCCAGGCACTCGCCATGCTGAGCAAGCACGTGCCTACCACTGAGTACACCCCGCCTGTGTCATATTCTTGCCTCAAACATTCAACTTATGCGTAATCATGAGAAAACAGTGAACGAAACCAAACTGTAAGACTTTCAAGACAGCTGTTGGACTCTTTAAATAATGACTGTTGTTTATGCAGATAGCGAAAGAGAGACAGTGGTTCTCTTAGATTGGGAAAAAACCCAACAACTCTAAATTATAACAGCCAAATTGTCATGAGTGATAAAAATGCTATAAAATACATTTTTAGATAGTTGGACTACATCAAAGAATACTACTACATTATTGTTAAATTTATTTTTTTTAGAAGTTTTTGTTGTTGTTTCTTTTTTGTTGCTGTTGTTTATTTTTTGAGACAGGGTTCCTCTGTGTAGTTGTCCTAGTACTAGCTCTGTAGACCAGGCTGGCCTTGAATTCAGAGATCCACCTACCTCTGCCTCTGAGTGCTCGGCTTAAAGGGGTGAGACACCACTGCCTGGCTTAGAAGCATTTTTTTTTTTTTTTTTTGAGACAGGGTTTCTCTGCGTAATAGCCCTGGCTGTCTTGGAAATCACTTTGTAGACCAGGCTAGCCTTCAACTCACAAGAGATCTGCTTGCCTCTGCCTCTGCCTCCCAAGTGCTGGGATTAAAGGCATGCACCACCACTGCCTGTCTTGAGCCACTGTTCTAATCAGATACATTTTTGCCCCCTCTGATTTGCTTGTAAGTCTGTGGTCAAACCACTCCAAAAAGCACCAGATCCTGTCTGATTCCATCAAACTTTTTTTTTAAAATATAAAGTTTTATTGCCACACACAGTGATGGGCTTCATAAAGATATCTTCCTATATGTATATTAATTCTCACTTTTACTGCCATATGACAATCTTTAGGCTTTGGTGTCAGGTTAGGTGGGAAACCCAGGGCTTATCATCACATGAATTTTTGAGGCTGTGTTCTTTTGAAAAGATTAAACGGGCTCCTATCCCATATTTCCGGGTGTCTCCCTCCTCTCCCTTCTCCTGCTTCCTCCCCTCCTCCCCCCTCTTTATCTTCCATTCTTCTTTCTTCTTTTCTGGCCTCTATGTCTATGTCTTTCCACCACTGATCTCCAACACTGATGCCCTTCAGCTCCACCACGCATCCTAGAAAAGGATGCTTTGGGCAGAAGCTGGGAAAAGCTGGTCTCACAGGCAAACTATTCACCCAGCGCACACAGACCCCTGGAGCATGAAAGCAAAGGTCAGAAAGACTAACCTAAATCCTTAGTTTCTCCAGGCCCAGGCCACAGAGGGAACTGGGTTGCGAGGGGGGAGGGGCTCTGGGTTAGGAAATGCTTGGTCTGGCCCTGGCTGATAAAATGTGGATCAGGCCTAGCCCAGAATGCTGGGCCATCTGGCAGTTTCTAGACGGCAGGCCCTTGCTGCTTTCAGTCTCCAGGGCCAGAAGTGGACAGCCTATCCCACCAGCCCTTGGCAAGGGGCCCTTTGCCCTGTGGAGAACCAGTCCTGGCCGAGCCTGCATCTCAGTTGTGTGTATTTGTGGATACTGTAGGGGCATCTTGTGGATTTGATCCTCTGCTTTTGTCTAGTGTTCCCTGTTCCCCAAGTCTGGCCTTCTTTATGGGCTGCACAGGCCTTGTGGGAAATTCTACTATGCAAAGCTTTTTGGGGTCCTGGCCACACCACTGGCCAATGCCTACAATGCAGACCTATGCAGTAGGCAGGAGCACAGACTCACACACCAGGAACTCGGTGGCTGAAGGTTACAATCTTCCTTAACACCAAGGCAGCCTTAACATTTTTATTAATTTTACCCATAAAGCCGTGCTCCCTTTCTAGCGCACGCGCGCGCGCGCACACACACACACACACACACACACACACACACACACATTTCAAAACAAACTGTATAACATAGGGATAGACTTTTGGTTCTGTTTCCCTGATTTTCCCTCCCAAACTTGGCAGAAGCAACAACAACAACAAATACGGATCTGAGCATGATGGCAAACACCTTTCATCCCAGCTCTCTGGAGGCAAAGGCGTCCAGAACTCAGTGAGTTCGAGGCCAGCCTGATCTGCATTCCGGGACAGCCAGAGCTACAAAGTAAGACCTTGTCTCAAAACAAATAAACAACAAAACAACAACAACAACAAAACCCACAAAACAAAAACCAACACACACAACAAAATCACAAAAATATGGCGGCTAGGAGCCAGCGGCTCTCTGCCCTGACTTTCTTGTGTTTGAGACGAAGCCTCTCCCTCACCACTGCGCTCTGGGCTGCTGTGGTGTAGTGCGGTGGGTTCTTTATGGAGCTGTATTTAAAGGACAATTAAAGGGCAGCTCTTTTTCCTGAAGTTACGTCCTTTAATATTTTGTTTCTCTTTTTGGCACTGCTGAGGTATAAGCGATAGGAGGAGGCTGTTTTGGTGTAACCTCCTGCAGCAGGTCCCGACAGACCAGGCTAAAAATAAAAACGAGTCATTTAAAATGAAGTTCCATGTCACCAACGGGAGACTAAGCTGTTTATCTGACCTTGTCAGGAATCGGGAGACAGAGATGATAGCCAAACTCCCAACCCGGCCAGGTTCAGTCAGCGGGATAATGAAGGCTACTGGGCCCTAATCCCTTATGGATGATTCCCCCACAAAAGTACCTGAAGTTACAGTTCATTGTTTTTCTATTGTTCTGTCTCTCTCCTTTGCCTTACAAGGCTGGGGCTTTGGAACAGGCAATCTGCTTTTTGTTCTTTGTTTGTGCTTTCGACTGCCTTTTCTGTCTGGAAACTGAGCTCTTCTGCTCAGTCCCCTGGAACACTTACTCTCTGCAGCGAAGGTGCCTGCATCTAGACTCACAAAGTGAAGGCTGTAGACTCGTTCCAGTTATGTCTCTTGACAATGTTAAAATGCCCTTTCTTCTCGAAAATCATGACCCTAGCAGATGGTCATTTGAGTTAACGTCCCATTAAACAGCAAAATTGATAACCCTGAGTTGGCCCTGGCCATCGCTCCCCTCAGCTCCATGGATAACGGCCTGGGGTGTGCAATCCTGTTCTGAGAAACACTGGCTGATGGAGAGTTAGGACTTCTGACTCACCCCTCTAGTCCTCACCACACTCTAGTCCTAGCCCCTTGATTCCTCAGGCTCCAGTATTTCTTCTTCCAGAGTATAGCACTTCCTTCCTGGGGCTTCTGTAGTTAGTTATTGCTGGGGACGGAACCCAGGGCCTGAACCATGTGAGCAAGTGTTGTACTACTAAGCCACATCGTCAGCTCTTATAGGCATAGTTAAGACAGTCTGTGAGAGCCCAGAATAAGGATAGCAAATGTTTATTTGGGGAACCCTCACAATACAAGTAGAGAGTCACAGTTCTCTGTGGGCACTGGCAGCTACGAACAGAACTCCGACCACCACCCAAGAGAGTGAGCACACTTTCTGTCTGTGCTTATCAGTCAACACGCAGTCCCTCAGACCACGCTCTAATGGACCGGTATTCAAAAGGCTTTTGGTTGAATGAGTTCTTTTGTTTGTTTGTTTGTTTGTTTTTTGTTTTTCGAGACAGGGTTTCTCTGTGGCTTTGGAACCTGTCCTGGAACTAGCTCTGTAGACCAGGCTGGTCTCGAATTCACAGAGATCCACCTGCCTCTGCCTCCCAAGTGCTGGGATTAAAGGCGTGCACCACCACCGCCCAGTGGCTGAATGAGTTCTTACAACACCTCCCCCTTTTGTCTAAATAAGAGGGTTCTAAGCCTAATACAAAACTATATACAATAAGAACAAATATCAAGTGTGGTCCAGGAAAAAGTAAAGGCAAAATCATACACAAAAGTAGGACTACAACCAACAAGAACAACATCAAACAAGAAACATGTGCTAAATGTCCAGTCTAAGCTAATTATCAAATAACAGAGAATATTTCAATAGTTGTCCTATATGGAGGAGTCTAAGTCTTATACTAATATGTCTTAGTTAAGTTATGAGAGGAAAGTACCTATGACAATCTAGTCTTCAACCCCATCAAAGACCTGAGAAGGGAAATAATATTAGCTGAATAAGCAGTAAGTGCAAGAAAGTGACTCCTAAAAGGTGCAAGAAATGACAGAGACAGTTGGCTACCTGAGTAATCACTCAAAGTCTCATTTGCAAAGTTGGGACAACCAACCTTGGCTAAGGCCTAAAGTATCTAGCAGACCATTGTCTGAAATAGGAAAATTTGAAAGACTGTCCTACTCTGTCTTGGCAACATTCGCAGTCATTTTGCTTGTACCCTGCTTGTACAGTTTGGACAATGTGCATACTGTCAGTAGTTGAGGCAAGGACAGTTCTTTGCCAAAAGGCTAGTTTTGCCAAGAAGAAAACAAGCTCCAAGAGGAATGTCTTTGATATCTAACATTCTCTCAGGAATAGAACAATTATGTCTCATGTCAACAGAACCTGAGTTATTTAAATGCTATATTCTACAGTTCATTGAAATATTTGAAGATTACCTATCTGTGCAGAGTACAATCTCTGTGCATCTGGAGAACCTGACTAGCATAACTATAAGAGTGACAAAAATGGGTGACTATTATAATTCTTAATACCTAGATATCTTAAAGACTAAGGCTTCACATTATAAAAATAAACATTCTTTAAACAGATGTGCAGCAAATGGGGACAATGACTTCAAAATGTAATATATATATATATATATATATATATATATATATATATCTTGACTAGAGGTAGAAATGTATAATGCAATATTATAAATCTATCCTAAAATTGCATAAATATACAAAATATCTTAAGCTGAGGTAGAAACATGCATGCATACAATGGGACAAAATAAGTTTGTATATGTGCACAAATATTATAAACAGAAATATGAGCATACTCAACAAATAGAATTTGTATCAATATATAAATTATCGTAGACAGGAATACAAAGATAATTTTACATATGTATCTGAAATTCTTCATTATGAGACAAAGTCTTTCTATGTTACCCAGGCTGGCTTTGAACTCAGTTTAGCCCAGACAGTCCTTGACCTTACATTCCTCCTTCAGTGGGGAATCATCTGCCCTCACCACCAGACAGGGCTCATCCCATGATCTTCTGGAAGCTGGAACTATGTCTCACTTCCTCCTGCCTTCTCTGTTTGGCACAGTGCCTGACACACAGTCACTGCTCAATCGATCTCCAACTGAATAAAGAAACATATTAATTCCCAGAAAAATTAAGGTAATGGGTAGAATTTCTTCAGCTTTTAGTGCTTTTTTCTCACTACAATTTTATTAAATCATTGGCACCTGTTATTGCTTGTCCACTGGCCAGATGACAAGGAGAATTAGCAAGTAGCAAATGAATATTAATGGAACCAGACACAGCCCACGGTGCTCAGTTTGACAGATTGGGGATTTTTTTTTAAGATGGACAGGTGTTTGGGCTTATGGTTATAGTTTTATATTGTCTGCTAGTGTCTATAAATTTAATTAAATTTAACATTTTTAATCAATTTAAGCATAAAGGCTAGCTATATAATGTGCAAATTCATAGGCTACAGTTTGACTTGAATCTATCAGTATTTCACAGGGCTCTGCATGGACAGTGTGACTGATCAGACAGGCTTGTGGCATAAGAACTTGAACAAGTTGGGCTGGGAGGCAGATTTTGGTTGGAATGGGTAACCACGGGGCTACTTGGAGCCAGTAAGATACAGAGAAAAAGACTAGAAGGGTTTGTCTAAGTGGAGGGTGAATTCTCCACCCATGTTGCTCCCTCTCATTGCTTGCGTCTAAAATGTGATTCTGTCATGTTTATTCTCATTGAGGTTTTAGGCTTGTCTATCTTCCACATCTGTGTATTCTGGGGGTGTGGTTAATGTCTGAAACAGTTATTATTGGATAAGAAAGAAGTGGCTCCTATTCCCCTGTGTGGTGCGAGTCTCCCAGGCCCATCTCAGGTTACATAGCTTCTCTAGTAAAAAGAAAGAAAGAAAGAAAGAAAGAAAGAAAGAAAGAAAGAAAGAAAGAAAGAAAGAAAGAAAGAAAGAAAGAAAGGAAGAAAGAAAGAGTCAAGCGTGATGGCACACACCTTTAACCCCAGCACTCAGGAGACAAAGTCAGGTAGATCTCTGTGAGTTTGAGGCCAGCCTGGTCTACAGAGTGAGATCTAGGACTGCCAGGACTGTTACACAGAGAAATCCTGTCTCCAAAAACCACAATAAAAAACAAAAACAAAAAACATCAACTCAGTGGGTTAAAGGCAGGAGGACCTTTGTGAGTTCAAGACTAGCCTGGTCTACATAGTGATTTCCAGTCCAGCCAAAGCTACATAGTGAGATCTTGCCTCAAAAACAAAAACAAGACAACAAAAATCTCTCACAGCCGCTGTTTCTAACCTAAACCAAGCTTTGATTTCTCAGTGTAATTTAAGGCTTCTCCAATCCTGAGCCACAACAGCTCTTTGGCATTATCTTTGGCATTATAGGTTGCCGGTCTGCCAAACAGGGCTGACCACTTGATTTTCCAGAACACCCAGAAATTTGTCTTATATTTGTTATTCCCCATCCTGGTTTCTAGGGGTCCCCTATTCCTTTGATGAACACTAACCCACAGCTTCGCCATCTCTCATCTCTTTCAAGGCACCAAACATTTTCTGCTTTCTAGAATGGCAATGTCTGCACTTTGTCACACCAACTCGTTGCTAAAGACTTTGTTATGAAATAACCGTGGCAGGGGAGGTTTGCTCATCTGTGTCTAGACTGTGTGAGGCATGTTGCTCTTATTTTGTCTACACCAAACTCGATTTGTATCCTCAATGATGCTAAGCCGGATTTTGTATTTGTTTGGCTGATATTCTGTATTACTATTCTTCCAATTGAGAATCACACATGAGTCAATGCAAAAGGTCACAGTCAGTGAGAAAAAGATGTAGCTTTATCTCGCATACTAAGAGATCTGGAGGGAGGGAGGCTCCAGGGTTGCACCTGATGTTCAGGGACATCACTAAAGACTGCTAGGCAGAAGCCAAGTGGTGGTGTGGACACCTTTAATCCCATCACTCAGGAGGCGGAGGCAGGTGGATCTCTGTGAGTTCAAGGGCCAGCCTGGTCTACAGAGCAAGTTCCAGAACAGGCTCCAAAGCTACACAGAGAAACCCTGTCTCGAAAACAAGCAAGCAAACAAACAAAACTACCAGGCTGTTGATCAGCCTTGGGCACTGTAGTTGCTTCAAGTCCTGTTTCTATTTGTATACAGCAACAAGAAACAAAAAGCAAAACAAAACAAAACCCAGCATTTCTCGGACTATCTTTTTATCTTTACCAAGAGACAGTCAGAAGACTCGTATATTGTTGGTCAGAATTGTAATGCATTCATACCTAAAACAGTTGCTGGCATTGGAACTGGAATTCTTTTTGCTTGACTCATATTACTCAAATTAACAGCTTTGGTTAGGAAAAAAAAAATCAGCCTAAGCACATGACTATTACACATCTAAGCATGTTTAGGCCTGTGGTGGTTTGAATGGAAATGGTCCTGTAGGTCCATGTCTTTGAACGCTTGGTCCCCATTTGGTGGAACTGTTTGAGAAGGATTAGGAGGAGTGGCTTTGTTGGACTGGGTGTGTCCCTGGGGGTAGCTTTGAGGTTTCAGAAAGCCCACGCTGTTCCCAGTTAGCTCCATCTGCCTCATGCTTGTGGACCAGAGGTAAGCACTCTGCTACTGCTCTGGTACCAGGGCCTGCTGCCATGCTCCCTGCCACGACGGTCATGGACTCTCACCCTCTGGGACTGGGAGCCCCAAATTAAATGCTTACTTTTATAAGTTTCCTTGGTCTTGGTGTATTTCTCCCAACAACTGAAAAGTAACAAAGACAGTATTGATTCAACTTAAGTCAGTTACCAGCCTTCTGCTTTCTCTAGCTTCCCAATTTGTGTTACTATTGTGTTTTCCCTGTTCTCTTTCCTGTGGGCTATGTCTTTTGTGCTTATTGAGTTTAATGTCATTTTGTAGCACTTTGGGGGAGAGTAAAAACTGGTGCATAGGGGAAGTTATTTGCCTTTGCTGGCAGCCTTTGCCCTCTACCAGGAGGGATGTAATAGCAACGAATAAATAAATAAAGGGTGATCCATGCCTTTAATCCCAGCACTTGAGACGCAGAGGCAGATGGATCTCAGTGAGTTCGAGGCCAGCATGGTCTACAAAGCCAGTTCCAGGACAGCCAGGGATACACAGAGAAACTGTCTCGAAAAGAAAGAAAGGGAGAGAGAGAAGGAGAGAAAGAAAGAAAGAAAATTACACATTTCTACATAAGAAGTTCCTCTCTCCATTCCCCTCAACCCTCTAACATATCATCCTCCAGCCTCAGCTTTACCAAGAGATCCACATTCTTATACCTCCAGATACATAGGAATTTAAATACATTATTGACTATGTTGCCTTTCCTGCAGAAATCTATGCAATACTCTCTAGCTTCCAGCTCAGGCCAGTGTTTGCACGCACACACCAGGGGCCCCGGGCCAATCATCTGCTCAAGGACATCATCCATTTGATCTCCTTCCTGTCACCTGAGTCACTGATATTCTCAGCCCTGTTAGGTCCTTCTGTTACCATAGTTTTTAGGGTAAAGGCCAGGACTCCTGCAGCTCTGATGAGTTAAGCTTAGCTGCCTGTCCCATCATGCCAATTAGATGAGTAACACTGAAACGCAGAGAGATTTAGTTAATGTGGCTACGTTGGGGAAACGATCAAATAAAGGAGTCCTGTCTCCCCAAATCTGTCTTTGGGGTGTGTTGCCGTGAGATTTCGGTTGCAACAGAGGAAGAGTTGGGAAAGGGGCAAGAAGTCCCATAATTAAGCAGTCCTGGTAAAGGTGTGGTCCTGTCCATTGATGTCTCAGTTCTGGTTTGGCAAAGTGATCCAAGGAAGTTCTAATCCTCACGGTCACATGAGGAGTTCCTACACTATGGTCACTCCAGTTCCAGAATATGGCCTCCCCTCCATGTATAACCAACCTCAACTGGGAATGGTCCCTCCTGCCAAGTTCTGTTCCTCCTGGAACTGAAGATAATTTCAAGTTTAAGAAGGTGAATTTCTTCAAGCCCGTGCGGCCTTGAAAGGGGTGGGACGGGCTTAGGCACACATTCCTTGAGTGATTAATACACTGACCAGTGGAAGGGGGTGAGCCAAAGCAAGGGAGCCAGACGGAACAGATGCCAGGCCTTTGTCTGTGATTAGTTAGTTAAGCTGTGGACCCAAGTGAGGGACTCAATGTTTTGTTTGTTTGTTTGTTTGGTTTAGTTTAGCAAAAGCAGCTTCCAAAAGCTTGCTTGACTTCTGTCCATAAACAGCATGCTCTCAGCCTTAAACACTCCCTTAACCAAGTTGGGTGGTGGTGTACGCCTTTAATCCCAGCACTCAGGAGGCAGAGGCAGGAGGATCTCTGTGAGTTCAAGGCTAGTCTGGTCTACAGAATGAGTTCCAGGACAACCAAGGCTACACAGAGAAACCTTGTCTCAAAAACGAAACAAAACAAAACAAAAAAATTACGTCCTTCTATTGCTGTGAACCGTTTCTCTTTTCTATTTGTAAGACAGAAATTTCTAGAATTTCTCAAAGGGGTTATCAGTCATCCTAATTCCAACTTCTTCCCTCCGTTCTTTCTGTAACTTCTCCACAGCGGCTTCCTCACTTACGGCTTCACTGAAACTTGCAAAGCACCCAAGTGTTCATGGGCCAACCAGTGCTTGATCCCCACCTATTTCAACTACTCTCTTCATTGAAATGACAAAATATCTATCAAGCAGCTTGCGGGTGTGTCTGGGCTCAGGGTTTGAAGTCCACGACGGTGGGGGAAGGCCCGATGACGGAATCTCAGAAGCTCACACTGTGTCTGTACTCAAGCAGACTGAAAGGGCTTACTGGCTACCTCCTTTGTATTCTGTCTGGGCAGCAGTCTATGTGGGTGGAGCCACCCACAGTCAGGGTGACTCTTCCCTCCTCACTAAAGCCTTTCTGGAAACACCCTCTAGAAATACGCCTCAGATGCGAGTTTACACAGGGGTTCTAAATCTAATGGTGAAGCTTAGTCATCGCGCCATCTTATGTAAACCCTTGCAGGTTTCCAACGCAATGAGTTCCCCTTTCTTGCAGAAACACATTCTGTCCTGAGCGCTCACACATGCCAGGTGTTTTACCTATTGGCTGGCCTTTTAATCACATGTGCAAGTTCCTTCCTTTTCAGATTCTACCATGCCCCAAGTCTCTGCCCTTGGGTTTCTTGAAATGTCCTCTCTTCTTTCCATGGTGTTTTTGTCCCCCTTGTGATTAAACTATTGGCCATCTGCTCATGACTCTCAATATGTCTTCACAGCCTGGTATCTTCCCTGGATTCTAAACTCAGTCACCCAACTGCCTACATGGCACCTTAATTTAAACGTCCACCTAACACCTCAGATGTCACATCATTGCGCCAGCGACTACAAAACAATGTGAGTCTTGTAGAAAGTAGAAAAAGACAAGATCTCCTGAGTAAATTGGGAGCATGGGGACCTTGGGGGAAGGTTGAAGAGGGGTGGGGAGAGGCAGGGAGGGGAGCAGAGAAAAATGTAGAGCTCAATAAATATCAATTAAAAAATAAATTTAAAAAACCCAATGTGAGTCTTAGCGGCAAATTGGGCTTGGCTCAGCTACATGGTTCTGAATCTCCCCTGGCTCCAGTCACACAGCTGAAGTCCACTGAAGAAATACTGGGCCTGGGTGGTTTATGAGGTCCACTGGCTGGGCCTACTGGGCAGGGATTCCCCTCCTATGGTGTTTCAGAATGGCTAAAGGTTCTCACATGACAAAGGCAGCGATCTAAGTAAGGCAAACCCAGTGAGTGATTGGGGGTGGGGGTGGGGGGGCTGTTAAAGTATCAATCTCTCACGAAGTCCAAGAGAGAATTTATAACGTCTGCCATGTTCTATTCCACTGCCATGCTCAAATCTGTTTCACCTGGCCAGGGGGTATCTTGGTTCTTCTGTTCTCTCTGAGAGTGAGAGGTTTCTCCAGGACCCACAGAATCTGAGCAAGCAAAATGCGTTAGAGTAAAAACAGTCTACAGACAGGAATAGATGGGGATGTTAGCCCGCAGGGTCTCAGGCATCTAGGTTTTTTGTTTCTTTGTGTTGACATTTGTTTTAATTTGTTTCATTTCCTTTTCTTTCTTTCTTTCTCCCTCCCCCATCCCCCCCCTTTGGTTTTTAGAGACAGGGTTTCTCTGAGTAGCCCTGGCTATCCTGGAACTTGCTCTGTAGACCAGGCTGACCTGGAATTTGTAGATCTTTCTGCCTCTGCCAATTGCTGGGGTTAAAGGCATTTGCTGCCGCCACCACCTCCACCACCACCTCCACCACCACCACCACCATGGCGGACCGTTTGTTTTTTAAGACCAGGTCTCACTAGATAGCCCTCATTGGCCTACAACTCACGATAGAACAGACTGACTTTGAACTCAGAGAGATATATACCTGCCTCTGCTTCCTGAGCGTTGGGACTAAAGGGTGTGTCACCGAGCCTGACAAGACTAAAACTTCTTCAGGGTCACTTAGTCCTATCAGCTACCCTTCTGCCTTTTCATTGTTGGCTTTAAAATTGGCTACTTGACGTTTATCTCCCCACAGCACGTGTTCCCACTCGCACCAGCTCTGTCAGAACTGCTCATGATTTTGTGCCAGATCATCAGATTTTTATTTTTATATTTAATTAATTAATTTTTTGAGACAGGGTTTCTCTATATTGCCCTGGCTGTCCTGGAATATACTATGTAGACCAGGCTGGCCTCAAACTGACAGAGATCCGCCTCCCTCTGTCTCCCGAGTGCTGGGATTAAAGGCATGTGCCCTTTTATCCGTTCTCTTCGGTTCTCACCACTGAGTTTTTTGGGTGTAGTCTCCAGCACTGATTGCAGTCACCATGCCTCGGAAAATTGAGGAAATCAAGGACTTTCTGTTCACAGCCCGGCAGAAGGATGCCAAATCTGTCAAGATCAAGAAGAACAAGGATAATGTGAAGTTCAAGGTTCCCTACAGCAGCTACCTTTACACCCTGGTCATCACAGACAAAGAGAAGACCACGAAGTTGAAACAGCCCTGCCCCCTGGTTTGGCAGTGACAGCGCTGAGATGAACCAGACCTCTGCGTTTGACTGTTAAAAACCCTGAAAAGTCAAAGACAGAAAGAAGGAAGGAAGGAAAAGGGAAGGAAGGAAGGAAGAAAGGAAGGAAGAAAGGAAGGAAGAAAGGAAGGAAGAAAGGAAGGAAGGAAGGAAGGAAGGAAGGAAGGAGAAGGAAAGAAGGAGAAGGGAAGGAAGGAAGAAAGGAAGAAAGGAAGGAAGGAAGGAGGGAGGGAGAAGGGAAGGAAGGAAGGCATGTGCCACGGTGCCTGGTTTACAAATGAATATTTTCTCTCTCTTTCTTTTTATTTTTATAAATGTATTTTTATTTCGTGTGCATTGGTGTTTTGCCCATGTCTGTGTGCGGTCTCCTGGAACTGGAGTTACAAACAGTTGTGAGTTGCCATGTGGGTGCTGGGAATTGAACCTCTAGAAGAGCAGCCAGTGCTCTTACACACTGAGTCATCTCTCCAGCCCTACAAACAAATATTTTTAAGAAAAAAAAAAGATCAAAGTCTGAATGCAATCACATGTCACCACTACCTGGTCCACACTACACTGTCTTTCACCTGGGTTATTGGTTTATCTTAAACTGTTTTCCCTTTTCCTTCACCTGCATAGTCTCTAGTCCACACAGCAGCCTGAGCAGCCCTGTTAAAACATTAATCAGATTCCGGCACGCTTCCTGTTCCAGCCAAAAGTTTCCAATGGCGGGCAAGGTCCTTCACATTAACCCTCTGCTCCCTCCCCCTCCACAGGCACGCATGCAAGCACACACGCACGCATGCAGGCATGCACGCATGTGTCCTTTCTGAGCTCATTTCCTCCACCCTTGCTCTCTCACAGGCCTCCTGCCCCACCCTAGTTGAACTCCTGACCGACCCTGTCAGGTCCTGTACAGCCCTCCGGGCCTCAAGATGCTCCTTTTTCTGGAACCGAATAGAAGACCCGGATATCAATCCACACATCTTCGAACACCTGATATTTGATAAAGAAGCAAAAAATATCAAATGGAAAAAAGAAAGCATATTCAACAAGTGGTGCTGGCATAACTGGATATCAACATA
>PVIU01025204.1:0-24141 GCA_004026605.1 Ondatra zibethicus
TATTTTGTCAGTTGTCAATGCATGGGTGGTTCCTTGCCCAAAAGCCATCTTTGTCAAGAAGAAAACAAGCTCCAAGTGGAATGTTTTCAGTGCTCAATATTCTCTAAGCAATAGATCAGTGCTGCCAGGAGCAATCGTGTCTCATGTAAACAGAACCCTAAGTTATTTAAATGCCATATTCTACAGCTGTTTTTGAAGTGATCACTTATCTATATAGAATAAAATCTCTATGTATATCTAAAGAACCTGATTAGTATAACTATAAGTATGACAAACATGGATGACTATTGCCCTATAAGTCTTAATACCTATATAACTTAAAGACCAAGACTTCATATTAGAATATTAAAAAATCTTTAAACAAATGTACAATAAATGAGGACAATGACCTCAAAATGTATCAATATACAAAATATCTTAAGCAGAGGTAGAAGCATGCATGCATACAATATGGCAAAATAACTTTGCCTAGGTATGCAAATATTATAGACAAAAATGGGAACATATTCAATACAATTTAAGTTTGTATCAATATACAAGAATCTATACCAATGAAAATTGCCTATAAATAATAGCTCACAAATATTCACTCTGTTACTCACTATTATTATTAGTGTGAGTAAGTTCACACTAAATATTATCCCATCCAATTCCCTCCTTCTCCTTTTTAAAAGATATCCCTGAGCCAACATAATTTTCCCCCATGCCCCAACCCTATACCAATAAGAATCAACCCCAAACTGATGTCACTAACCCTGAGGACAAACTTTGCTGTGCAGGCATATTCATGATGGCCATAATTTCTAATAAATGCATGATTACTGAACTAACCTTTCTGAGCTCAAAGCAGTTGCCCATTGAAAACTTGAATAAGTGTCAATGGTGTAGTGTACATATTTCAATTTTCCAATTGACAATTGGATGTCGTCTTCTAGAATTACTTCCAGGTCTCATGAGGGTGATGTTCTTTCTATGGGATCCTATGAAAGTAAAATGATGGTTAAGTTTTAAGATTTCTGTGTGATATAATTACAAATAGTCTTTGAGTATATGGTTCCTATTTGGAGTTCTGGCTAGAACATTATAAAAAGGTGCACCATTTCAGCCAACCAAGTTGGAACCATCTTGGGTAGCTGGTACACAAAACAGGTCTTATAATAGCAAATCAGCATCATGACATTATATAAACTAGGTGGAGTCGTTGTTGTGGGGCCCCATCATCTTCCAGGAAACTTCAAAGGTTACTGCAGGGAAATTCATTCTTCATTGTGGAAAACATAAACATTATTTATACAGACATATATATTCAATGAAATGCATGATAGGGACAAAAATAAGTATGAAGAAAAGTAAATTTTTTTCAAAATTCTTTCTTCTTTCTATCCCATACCAGATGGCTCCTAACATGAGAGAGAAACTCTAACTTTTTTTCTTTCAACAACATACTTGGATTTAGAGAAGGACAGAGCTGTTGTCCAACTCCAAAGCCAGATTTTATTTTTATGTGAGTCGTGACTATTATTCTAGTTTAAGTTTAGAGATCCTTACTTTCAGATGACCTGCCCTTATAAGTCATAATTCTCTTTGCTTGGTGATCTTATCTGGATAAATATCTTTTCTTCTTCAGGCATCTATATTTCCAGGGTCTCTTGACTTTTTGAAGATGAGTATTTTCCTACAAAGGCAAGAACAGAGCCCTGCCCTGCACCTTATGAGGATTTCTTACCACCAGTATGGTTGTCCCCTCTGTGGATGAGCTGTCATTTCTTTTTCTCAAGAGATTTCTCTTTTTAAAACTGAATCTTCATTAATTTTGATGGTACACATAACTTTTCTTGTCCTGTTCAAACAAGAGCAAAATCCCTTCCCCATCATAGCACATCTACTGGTTTTCATTGTAAGGTCAACACATCCTTGAAATACACTGGCTGATTTAATTCAGAAGACTTTTTTTTATTATCCAATGTCTCTCTGCTGCTATTGTTTTTTTCTCATTAGTATTAAGAAAATTGAAGGTTAATAAAGCATTATATAATCTATTCCTGAGGGTATTTTTCATCCCTTTCTATTTGTATAACATATCCTTTATGCTTTGATTTGATCTTTCTATAACTGCCTGACCTGGAGGAATGTTTGGTATACCTGTAATATGCTTTATAGTATAATAATCAAAAAACTGTTTTATTTTCTTGCAGACATATGCTGGACCATTGTCTATCTTTATTTGTGCAGGCATATTCATGATGGCGATAATCTCTAATAAATGTGTGATTACTGAACCAACCTTTCTGAGCTCAAAGCAGTTGCCCAATTCAGATTCTAATTGAAAACTTGAATAAGTGTCAATGGTGTAGTGTACATATTTTAATTTTCCAAAATCTGCAAAGAGGAACACATCCATCTGTTGGGGGGAAGGGACGCTTTTTTGTACCAGCTGCCCAGCCATGGAATAAGTGCTCAGAAAACAGTATTATTTGCAATACTGTTTAGCCAATAGCTTAAGTGTAATTTTGGCTTAAGCCATATCCTAAACTAATTGATCTCTATTATTCTGTATATTGCCGTGTGGCTGTGGCTTACCAACTAGAGTTCCCAGCATCTGTCTCAAGTGGTGTATCCATGGCTTCTCCTAACTCCACCTTCCTCCTCCCATGCTATAGGCCAAGCCAGTTTTCTTTATTCATTAACCAATAAAATCAACACAGACAGAAGGACCTCCCATGCCATATTTTATTCCATTGAGAACCATTTGGGTTACTACCTGCAGGTAGTGATGTTTGGTTATAGAAAGAGAAAGTAGGAAATCTCTTTATAATCTCCTTAACTGTTCTAAAGCCTGCATTTTTTTTTCTTCTGTTAAAGGCCACTGTTTCTCAGTTAACTATTTTAAAGGTAGGGCCATTGGTACCTCTAAATGTTTGCTAGTTGTTTTGTGTTGTTGTACAGCCTGAATGGCTGGTGACCTTTGTGTATAGTACATTATAATATCCTTTCCAGAAATATGAGTTTCTGGGACTGCAGGAATGTTAATCTGGGTATTCCATTGCTGCAGCAGGTCATGATCCCACAAATTCAATGCAATATTAGCCACATACGGCCTCAACCTTTTTCTCTGTTCTTTTGGCCCTATGTATTCAACCCATCTCATGCTTCATTTCACTTGAGATAGGGTTCCAGTTCCAAGGAATTGAACATCTGCCTCTTGAAGAGGCCAATTCAGATTCTAAGATTCTGGAGTAATGACACTCATGCCTGCACTCATTTCTATCAAAACCACAATTACAATACCATTTATATGCACTTTTAGCTTTGGTCTTTGATCATTTATAGAAGTCTGCCATAATATGTGTTTCCTATTTCCTATTGGAATTTTTGATTCATCCTTCGTGTTTATTCCATCATCCAGAACAGTATGGTTTTTTACAGAAGGCTCTTATTTTTTAATTTTCCTGGTGAAACATGTCCTCCACAGTGACTGTGAGTAACTGAACCAATTTTTACTTAGGGGCCTGCGAGAGACCCCCCTAAGGGGTTTCCTGATGGTTTCAGTTTTCCTTGTCTGTCTTTTGTTGATCTGCATTCATTGGTCTAATATCGGTCTTTGACATACCTTGTATATAATCCAGAAGTTTGATACCTTTTATTTTTGCCATTCCCAGAGGAGACATCATTTCTAGAAATTCTTTGTCTATATTCCTTTCTCAGAAGTCTTAGTCTACTACAATTAAAACATTTGGCATTTTGATGTCTCCTCATAACTTTGGAAATTGCTTCTCCTACCCAAGATTCAGTATTATAGTCAAATGTCTCAATGTTCATTGTATGCAGAATCCATTCATCCATTGGTGCTGATCTAACCTTTAAAGGCACAAGTAACTTTTTGCATTCTAAGTTGGAATTTTCAAAAGCCAGAGATTCAATAAGTACTCATGTAGCATCTGGGTCTATTACTCCTATTTGTACAGCCTTAGTTAATCTTTTTAAAAAGTCACTAAAGGCTTCTCCCTTGTCCTGTTTAACTCTGGTATATTATTCAATTCATTTTCCTAGTTTTTGAATCCTGTCCCAAGCATTTACAGCTGCTGTGTGCCACAGGGACAAGATTTGTTCATCATAAAGAGCTTGAACCTGTGGGTCAGCATCAGTGCCCTCACCAATAATTTGATCTTGGGAAGTCTCAAGTCCTTTTGCTTTTCCCCGTTGTTCTAAAATTTTTGCCTCTTCTTGCAAATAACATTTCTATAGCAGTTGCGGCCCATCCAGGACTGCTGCAACTAACTGAAGCCAGTCATGTAGGGTAGTCTTAATGCTAGAAGCCCATGTCTTTACCATCTACCTAATGAATATGGAATGCAAGCCATAAGTTACTACTGCTTGCTTAATTTCTTTTATATCATTCATTCTTATAGGTATCCATCTACCTTCTTTGGATCCTTTTGGGCATTTAGAACTTGCTGCTTTGTCAGAGTAGATTACAGGATAGGAAGCTAAATCCCTGCGTAAGTCATTTCTGACAGGTACTGGCAATGTTAAATCCTGTTTTTGTACCTTCTTTCCCTGCTCATCAGCTCCAATAATTTCCTCAATCATTTCAAGTCTTTTTATTAATGTCTCTTGTTAAGCCTGAATCTCCCTAGCCTGTATGTATTTCTAATGATTTCATTGAAGCACCTAGGCTCCAGTCCTCATTCAGCACATGTGATTCCAAGGCTGAATCTTTTCCTTTAAAGATAACATCCCATCCTTGAATATTATTTGGATACCATGCAGATCGCCTTCCTGGAGAGATACTCTATCTGTTAACCTATCATAAGTTTTAACAGATTTTGATTGTCAAATTAAACAGTATTAGTTCTTTCAGATAATTTCTCAGTACCCTTTGACATGGAGTGAATTTTGTCTGTCACATTAATGTTATCCTTTTCAATAGTGTTAATTTTTTCAGGTAACTTTTGATTTTTGATGGTATTAATCCTATCAGCTAGCTGTTCATTATTAGTGGTAAAAACTGTATCATTGCTAAAAGTGCCTCATTCTTGGTTCTGTTATCAAACCACTTTCTTAAGGACATAATATGAAGAAAAAAATCTGAGTCCCAATATCTAATAAATGGATGTATCATGACAACCATATAAGTCTTGCAGAATACAATCCATGGTATCAGCAAAAAGGTTACTAAAATTTTGCATGTTAATATTGTCTGCAATTATATAACTTTGAAGTTTATTGATTTATTAATTAATAAAATATTTACCTGTGTTATGAGGTCCAGTAAATTGTTTTAGGTGTGATAATCTTTATTTTCCAGCAGGTGTCATGGTTTCAGAGTCACGACCAGCAACAGCACAACTGGTTGCACCACGAACGGTCCTGCACCTTGGTGTTGGTTAAATACTGACAAATGTGCTTTTCTTGACAAATTAAAAGCAATTAAATCAATTTTGTACATGGAACAAGGAGCCCAGAACTCAGGAACAGGTAGTACAAAGTGGAACCTATGCAAGTCACTATGTGGCAGGGAATATGGCAGTGGTGAGGGGGAGAAATGTGTGCGAGTTTGGGAAATTTCCAACTTGATGCATGCACTTAGCTCTGCTGTGGCAGGGGTTTTACAAAAAAATGCTTAGTAGATGAAGGAAGCCAGGCTGGCAGGGGTGGGAGACTTTATAGGCTGTGGAGTGTTTAGGCCTTTTAGAGTGGTCTACCTGGTAGGTATGGAGTTGTGATCCACGTGGGGTGGCAGATAATGATGGATGCTAAAAAGAAATCTCACACTAGAGCAAAATTGAGTATAATAAAGGGTTATTTATTTAGGGGTAGACTCACAGATCACAGTCGTCTGCATGAACGATGAACAGGAACCGAATCCAACAGTTGGAACAGAGAGAGAGAGAACATGTATTTTATATCAGCATTTATAGTATAAGAGGCCATGCCCAAGTGAGCAGGTAACTTAAAGGTACTGGCTGTAAGATTTCCTACAGCAGAGGCACAGCAGTGGAAGGCAGACACTACCTGTGGCTGATGTGGCAACTGTGACAGTGGAAGGCAGGCACTATCTGTGGATGACGTGGCAGCTGCTGAATTGTTAACAGTTGTGATAGAAGGCAGGGAAAGATGACGGCAGAGTTTTCTGAATAGTTAAAATTTAAAATGTGATTTCTTTTTCTACTGCCTTTTTATTTCCCACATTTGACACTGACAGAGACAAGTCAGACTGCACAGTCCAATAGCCAAGCCCAGCGTCCCCATTGTATTTCTTGATACAATCCTAATTGTATTTTATGCTGATTGGATTTGGGGTCCCCATTTATTTTCCACTGACATTGTAAGTCTGTAAAATTGAAACATATTAAATAATATAATGATAGTTTTTTCAAATTGTTTATTATGTTTAATCTTGGTTATTTCTACATTGTATAACCTTATAGCCATTGTAACAATTCAAAACTGCATAGTACATCACAGTATTACTGGAAGCACACTGTTTTGGAGAAACAAAGCAAACATACTTGACTTTTAAGGAAAACTTAGGAAGATTTTAACAAGACAGGTATTAGCCATCAAGTCCCATGGCAGGTGGCAAAACTCTATCAGTGAGCAGCATTCCCAATTCAAGACGTTGCCAGTTTACTTAGGAAGTAGCTCACTTTGCTACACATTTCCTACCTCTCCAAATCTGAGCCAATGAAGGCACAGGTTTTGAGCACATAACTACAAATAGAACATAATTGGAAACGTATATTCTAACATGTCATTCTGAAATTTTTAAATAAAAAATTATTGCTATACACGAGTGACCAAACCCACATGGGTTATTCAACCAATGGGATCCCATGAAAGTATGAAATAACAAAAAGTTCTGCCAGTACCCTCATGAAATGAGCTCCAGTTGAAAGGTTGAGGGAGTAGGCCAACTGTGGAAATATGAGTTGGTTCTAGTTGTACAGAGCATTTGCAATCACACTGTGAGAAGGGTTTAGAAATCTGTCAAGTCAGTAACATTAACTGTAGCAATGGTGGAACAAAGGAATATAAGGAAAGTGCCTTCTCATTTTTGACTACATTTTTGAAAAACTGACCTATATGAACAAATTGGAAAATTTGAAAACATGTAAGCAATTGAAATAATGTAAGTATAAGGTATTCGTAATTGATTCTCAGTAGAAGCTTTCATATTATCCTCAATTTCTCTTTTCAAAGTATCAGTTACCTGAGATCATTCACAGTTAGTGCATATTAAGTGGAACATTAACAAAATAAATAATGAGGTTTTAAGTAGCATGCCACCTCAATGTCAGTTGCCCATCCAGCCAACATCATCTGAGATCATCAGATCAGCAGTCACAGCCTCACAATGCTGTGTTTAATGGTTCCTTATATTGTGGCCTAAAACTATGCCTCAAAGCTTACACATTCCCCCACGAATACAAGAAGAGGAATGAGAGTATCAGCACAGAAATTGAGGTGCTACATAAAGCAGGGTGATACTACCGGGCTTCAGTGAGGGTGTGGAAGACATCTCAAGGACCTGCAAGCAAACTCCAGCTGACATAGAGCAGCAGAGCAACCAGTGTGAAGGTCTGAGCCAGGAGGAAGGATAGCGTGTGTTAGGGATCAAAATGTCACAGACTGGGATAAGCCAGGCAAGGAAGTCTAGAAAAAACTTTAGTGGCATTGTCTGTGGCTTGTGTTTGGGCACAAAAAAATCTGTGTGGACAGGGTAAAGGCTGGCTATTGTAAAGAAGTGAATGTAATTATATAAATAAATTTTAATTTGTTGCAAATAAAATAGAATGAAACCATGCCTATATACTGATCATTGGGTCATATGTGCATTTGATTACACACACACACACACACACACACACACAATTGATATTTACAAATAATGTATCTGTTAAAATGTGTAAAATTTAACCTTGTAGCATTTACAGCTTGTTGACACATAAGGCCATTGTAAAAGGTTTGAGAATTATTTGTTTCCTCTTGTAAAACAACTGAGAAGCTGAGTGCTGGAGTCTTCTTTGTTAGTTTGTTGTTTCATTTCAGGTGAAGGCAACATGACAAGTGTTTTAGAGTTATTACATACATAATCAGATATCCTTGGAGATTTTCACTAAAATATTCTTCAAAGGGTTCTCTGTTTTCTAGAAAATATTTTGTGGAATTAGCATCTAGAAAAATGTAGTTAATTGAATGACACCCAAATTAAGAAATCCTTGAACCTTCACCTGGCAAAATGTTTAGAAAATAAAAGGTACACACAATGAAAAATCTCCATTCGTTTCTCCAGGAGAGTAAGATAAAAGGAAAATCAAGCCATGTTTGTAACTTGGGCAATGGTTGATCAATGAGGATTCCAGAGCTATTACATTTCAGTGAGGCATATGACTACTAGGGCTTTAGTGTCAGGGATAAACACACAAATTTCAAGTAGATGCCTAAGGAAAGAAGGACCCCAAAAGGCAGAAATTACTGTAAAGTTCTATAGAGTAACCAGCTTGCAAAAGAAAAATGAGAATTCTCAGGAAAAAAATATATTGAAGAAGAAACAGGTGTTCAATGTGTAGCAGAAAAGCATTATGCAGAGTAGAGGAAAAGGCCTGGGAACATGTCAGTCAGGGACTCCCCAGAGCAGTGCGGTGGGGAGCATGTCAGTCAGGGACTCCCCAGAACAGTGCGGTGGGGAGCATGTTAGTCAGGGACTCTCCAGAGCAGTGCGGTGGGGAGCATGTCAGTCAGGGACACCCCAGAACACTGCGGTGGGGAGCATGTCAGTCAGGGACTCCCCAGAACACTGCGGTGGGGGAGCATGTCAGTCAGGGACTCCCCAGAGCAGTGCGGTGGGGAGCAGGTCAGTCAGGGACTCCCTAGTGCAGCAGGAAGCATCAAGTTTAAACTACAGCACTGGCAAACAGAACGGGAAGCTGAGAGAGTCAGCGGCTTACAGAAACCCATTTTATAAGACTGTGAGTCTAAACTGGATGATGAAAAGCAAAGTTTATTCAAGAATGATGAAAAGAAGGCAGGATAAAAGGAGACACTATCCATGAACATAAGTCTCAAATTGGAATGCTTGTTAACCAGGTCATTAAGGGTTTCTAGTACGTGTGTGTCACTCAAAGCCAAATCTGACTCTGAGTTTCCTTCATTTACTCTGGGTAAGAGAATCATTAGAACCAAATGCAATAATGCGTCATACTTAGGCAACATTTCATAGACCATCTTTACACATATATCAGAATGTCTGAAAGTTAATAAATAGCAAACCATTGTGTATTGTCTCACAGACTAAATAGATTAAGGAAATGTACCAGTAATGAAAGTGTCAACAGCACATACGTGGATGACATCTACAGAGCAAGCTAGAAAATTATCTCAATGAAAGCTGACTTAGCATATGATAAGTTGGATTTCTCTTTGTAAGAATTTATTTCTTTGAGTTATACCTATTTGAGTGGTATAAGAAGGTGCATTGTGCAGGTTGGATTATTTTTAAAACATATTCCTATTTTCAGACAATTATGCTGCCCAGAATTGAAAAGCTGTAATGTATACACTGTACAGACCCAGAAGGCATGAAGCTCTGTATTTGCTAGAGTGTCACCTGAGACAAGCAGTTTCTGACCTCCTGTGAATTCTTTAGGGTTTGGAGATGACACTAATACTGAGCCTCAGCAACAATAGGTAACAATGGAATAATCTTGCACACTGGATATCTTCTCTTAAAGTTAGCCCCTGTTTTTATAGATAAATGATTTATACATTTTTAAGGGAGGGAAATTACTGAATGTCCCTTGCCTCAGAGAGAAAATGCTCTCATTCCTTGAGAATAGGAATGAGGATTAAGCATTAACCATATTTCAAAAGCTTGTTTTATAAATGTAAGCACAGAATCAGCAAGATAATCTAAACCCTGTACGTGGGTAGTCTTTCACAAGTGCTGCCCTTGCAGAAGAAGTCCTTACCATAAAGTTCTGGGCAATTTACCAAGCTGTGCTTTATGACTGCACACCCAGCTAACACAGCCCTTTTCTACTTCCTGGGACACAAAGCCGACAAGAGTTTTCCTCTCACACCACAGGAGTCAAAAGAAGTGTCAAGATTCTCACTGTGCACCTGTTTCTGGGATTTATGAAGTTGTAATAATTCTAACTGCAAACCGAACCAAATGTGTCTCTGCTGCAGACAGGAGCGTAGCTATGGAAAAAAGATGAGGGCAACTACGCAGAAATATGGTTTCAAGGAATGTGATGTCAATGATGCTGATAACAATTGAATGAAGTAGTAAATGACAAAAATATTTCTTCTTCAAGATTTTGTTTCTAAAAGTATGTGAGTCTGTGTGTGTCTAATGGTATGTTCTCATGAATGCCAGTGCTATGGATAATGTGCTTTTTTATTTTTACTGTATCAGGAAAATCAGCATTTCATATTTCACTTTTGAATACAAGAAACTGCTTTTAACAACTTGGGCAAATGTGAAACTATGAATTGCTTCCTCCCTTAGAATTCTCCTCTAAATATACTGGGATGTGCTTCCACAGTGGGCTCTGACTTATAATGAGAAATATCAAATCCAGTGGGCTTCAGCCTTTACGTGAGTCTATATTTGCTCCTGTTTAACATTTACATAAAAGGTTATCTTTCCCATCTACCACTCACATTTGCTGAAGGGTATTGGCAGTCGTGACACTGACAGACATCACCTCAATAAATCTTGTATGGATTAACAAGCCTCCTGGTATTTTTTTCTCATGTACCACTTTCAGAAAAATCTACCCTTTTATGTTTGATTTTCTTCTTTTAAAAGATTTATTGCTTATTTATGTATATATCCATAGATAGCTATATGATGTACTTGTGGGTATAGCCATACAACTCTATATGCCATGACTATGGGTATATCCATATGTATCTATATGCAGTTATGTGGACATATCCATATGAATCTGTGAGCAGTAAATGTGGGTATATCAATATGTATCTATGTGCAGTCATGTGGTTATATCAATATGTATGTGTGAGCAGTGCATGTGGGTATATCCATATGCATCCATTGCAGTGAATGTGGGTATATCCATATATATCTGTGGGCAGTGCATGTGGGTATAGAAAAACTAGAGTCTTTATCCTGGAGATGAGTCAGATGCATTAAAACATAGGTTCCCAATGAAGGCAATTCATAGGAGGGAATTTTGTGAAATGGTTGGATGAGGGCTCTGGTTTCATCAATGTATTATCCCACTGGTACATACCAAGTTTAAATGTATTATTAGAACTTAGTGCAACAATGGAAGCTAGAGTCTTGTTTCAGGAGGTGGTTCATTCTAATTGTGCCCTGGAAAGGTGGACCTTGTCCCGGGCTGTCTCCATTGCTTTCAGGATGTCACGAGATGAGCAAAGTTGCTCCATCACACATTTGCACCATGATGGCATACTGTGCATTTTATTCAGGCCAGATAGGGACTGACACTTTTGAATCTGTAAACCAAATGCAAAATAATCTTTTTTTTTCCTTTAGGAAATTTATGTTAGGGCTGGAGAGATGGCTCAGAAGTTAAGAGCATTTACTATTCTTCCAAAGGTCCTGAGTTCACTTCCCAGTAACCACATGGTGGCTCATAACCATCTGTAATGAGATCTGATGCCCTCTTCTGACCTGCAGGTGTATATGGAGTTAGAACACTGTACACACAACAAATAAATAAAAAAGAAACAAATAGAAAAAAATTGTTAGGTGTTTTCCCAAATCTAGAACAACTTGACTCACATACATTAATCCTGGAAACTTCCTAATAGTGTGGAGGATGCTGTGAGAAGATCAGGCACAATCAGGGTAGTGTTGCAATAGACTCAAGCTGCTTTCTCAAACAATGCATGAGAGTAAGGAGAGCTTGGAAGGTCCCTAGCTGGCTTTATTTCCTCAGGATTGGTGGCAGTTCCTGTGGTTTCACATAGTCTGTCTTTTGCTCATGCTCAGACCACATTGTTCTGAAATGTGTAGAAAACCTTCACAGGGAGTGAGGAAGTTAGTTATTGACAGGATGGAATAAACCTGCAGTCACATCACACACGTGACTACAGACAGCCAACTACTGAATGGGTGAGACACAAGCTGTAGCTCTGGAGGGAAGAGTACCCAGGTTGTCAGAAATCAGGCTATACTTGCAAGTGTTACAGATCTAGAGGAAAGGTATCTTGACTGTTGGAAGTCAGGAAATACTTACAGTTGTGAATGGAAGGTATCCTGGATACTTACAGCTGTCAGCAGGAAGGTACCTGGACTGTCAGGAAGTCAGGCTATCCCTGAAGCCGTGAATGGAAGGTGTCTGAAAGGGAGGTATCCTGGATAACTGAAGCTCTGAAAAGAAAAGTATACTGACTTGTCAGGAAGTCAGGCTATATCTGAAGCTCAGTTCCAGTGGGGGATGGTCTCCGCACAGGATGTGGCAACCCTATGCCCCTCCAAGAGGGAGCCATTACAACTGAACTCTGCTTGCTAACCTAAGGGAAATTCCCAGCAGATATGTGCATTTCTTCTCAGCCCTGGCCCAAATGTTTTCTTCTTATGCTTCGCTCTGCTAAAGTGAAAAGCCCTGCGGAAATGTAGCCATCTTCCCAGGCTTTTTGTTGTTACTTCTGCTCTACTCCCCTAAAGGAGTTTCCCAGCAGAGATGTCCATTGCTTCTCTGCTCCACTCTGCAAAGAGCATTTTCCAGCAGGGATTCTGCTTGTTCCAGCAAAAGAAGGTCTTCACCGAAAACTACTTCAAGAGATTTATTTGGGAGGGAGGAATCCAGGAGAGCGGTTGTCTCTGCCAGGGTGGAGTAGGGCAGCTGCCAGCTGAACAGGCACAGGGTTTATATAGGGCTTCTTAGGGCTGAGATCTTCCAGGGAGAAGATTTTGAGGGTGGGAACTGGTCAGATATCAATCCCCTGATTTTGACAGGCTTAGATATTGGCTAGATTTCATGCTCAGGAATTGGTTTGTTTTATGCTTAGAGATTTCATACTCAGCTGGTCAGGGGCAGAGCTTGTTTCTTTCACTCTGGTTTCAGGGTCAATGTGTGTTTCTTTGACTGGCTCTGGTTTCGAGCTCAGGGTGTTTCACTGGCTTTGCTTTCAGGGTCAGGGTGGATTTCTTTCACTGGTCCTTTTACCCTACATACACTACCAACACCAGACTTGGTGCTCTTTGTCAACTTTACTGAACCAGATACATTTGAGAGAGAATTATAAAGAGAGGGTAAGCTGTGCCATAGTGATATAGGAAAGAAAAATTTGTAATATTGGGGAGGAAGAGAGAAGAAAGCATCAAATCTTTCTCCACAGCCTATTATCTTGAGTTGGTGAGAGAAAAGGCTCCAAGGGAGACAAAACGATATGGGGCATAGTTTTTGACAATTAGTGCTGGGAAGAGAAGAGCAGCTTCCTATTGAGATGAGCAGGAAAGACACCTTATGTTAACAGTGACAGATAACATTAGAGAATTACTGGCACATGATGTGCACTAGTAACAGACAGGCATTCAGTGGTAAGTGTAGGACCCATCCATGACAAACTCAAGGTAGGCCTGAGACTCAGTTTACCCTAAGGCATTACCTGGTTCCAAGAGAGACCACAAATCAAGGCTACCCAGCACCACCCAGGAACAGACCATCCAAAGTAAAGTCCTAACATTTCAACCATTGTAGATAGGATCACCTGCCAGAATACGCCCATCGCTTTTCATCAGGACACCCCTAGACAAATGTCAGTCAATCAGAGGTCCTGAAGCTTAAACTTTTCTTACCCCCACCTTTGCTACTACAAAACCCCAGCCCTAACTGAGCTCTGGGATCTCTGATCACTCCAAAACCTTGAACACACGGAGAGTCTGAGTTTGAAAACTTGTGTGAGAATAAGGGCTCTTTGCTTTTACATATAGGACTCTGTTTCCTAGTTGGTTTTGTGGGGGACTGCACGATGTAGGCATAGCAGTAAAGAAACAACAAAAACATTGAGTGCAAATATAGGGGGCATCCTAAGAGAAAAATGGGCTGTGAGTTTTTCCTTTTGTGTTGACCAGGTTTCTATCCTTCCCAGTCCTGCCCAGTCAGGCAGCCATTCAGTCACAAAGAAATCACACAGAGGTCTACATTAATTTTAAAACTGATTGGCTCATTAGCTCCGGCTTCTTATAACTTATATTAGCCCATTATTCTTCTCTGTGTTAGTCACGTTGCTTGGTACTTTATTTGAGGAGGCAGTCACATCTTGCTTCCTCTGAGTCTGGGTCACAACTGCAGACTGTGGTTTCCTCTTCCCATCTTTCTCTTTGCCCCTTCCAAACTTCCTGCCTGGCTACTGGCCAATCAGCATTTTATTAAAAATCATTCAAGTGACAGGATAAAAGACCGTTGTCCCACAGCATCTTTTGTTCTTGTTTTGTTTTTCATGCTCAAGATAAGAGGTAAGTGTATAAACAATCACCATACAATGAGCACTTGAAATTCCCATTCTTATCAAGGCTGCATACGAGGCACGGTTAGCCGCACTTTGAGAGAACTGAAGCTCCAACACAAGCAGCTTGTGAGTACAGACCTGTGATGTGGAATGTCTTTCTGGAGGTGTTGCTTTTTTTTTTGGTTGATGAAAAATGTTGTTTCGGCCAATGGCTACACAGAGAAAAGACAGGTGGGAAATCTGAAAAAGAGATATGTATATAGAGAGAGTAGTCAGGGTCAAAGAGACGCCATGTATTTGCCAAAGGCAGATGCCATGTAGCTGCCCAAGAAGCAAGAGGTAACAAACCACAAGCCTGGTGGTAAAATACAAAATAATAGAAATGAGTTAATTTAAATATGAGAGCTAGCTAGAAATACACTTGAGTCATTGGCCAAACAGTGTTATAATTAATATAGTTTCTGTATGATTATTCGGGTCTGAGTTGCTGGGAAACAAATGAGCAGTCTTCATTTACAGACTTGCAGGTTGCCAAAGGACATCCCCACTGCCCTATAATGTCAAGTCTTTTGGAGACAGGAACAAGAAGATAATTAGACCTCAGTTATAGAGTTGTTGACTAGGAAGATAGCAATTGGCCTGTCATTAGCTTAGTGCAGATTTTCCATGCTAGTCGTAATTTACAATATATTATGGAATTGTCACAAGCTCTTTGAGCTAGCTCAGAACAGATTCTGAGAATAAGAAACATGTTTACTCTAAATATTCTTCAATATTCCTTGTCCTTGGCCAGGCTGAAATATTGGCCTTATACTCTGGAGAAAAACAAAACAAAACAAACAGCTACAGCTGTTGAATCTGCTAAGGTAAATTGAATCCAAGATATACTACTATTGCTTCTTTCTTGATATAAAAATGCTTTCTATGGGGAGAAGAGGCCAGAAGCTCACTTGTCAATGGAGAGTTTCAGTCTGGAACTTTGGCATGATGGCATTTTTCCAGTTTTAAAATACAGATGCTATAAACATTCAATTGATGACTGCTACCATCTTTGTTCTTATAACTATGCCATTCTAGATGTCTGTCTGTGATATGGATGCTTGATGTTGAAAATGTTTTATATCTACATGATAGTTGCTATGTACTTAATAAACTAAACTTGCAACTACTCTGTATCATTCCCCATATGGAATACATGTGAAAACACAGAAGCAGAACTGAGTCATTGTGCACTGTTTGTGATAAGGAGCAATTGGTAGGAGGAAGGATGGACAAAACACAGAACACTCTAACCATAGAGAGTAGATGGAAGATCAACACGAGAGGCTAGCCTGACCAAAGCCAGATGGGCAGCTCCATCAGCCAGGGGAGCATGGCAGAAGAACATACTTAAGTGTCAGTGTTTTGCTCTGCTTCCTCATTCCTGGTGTGTAAATAAACCAATACCCTGCAGCTGTTAGAATCCTAGTGGTGAACATCGCTGAAATTCTCTCCTCAATTATTTTTTTTTCTTGTGAGGAAAATATGTGTAAACAAATACTTACATAAAGTGGTGATAAGTAGCCAGAAGGGAACATACAAAGGATTGCAATATGTGATGCTGTAATGTTTTTACATTACAGGGAGGGAATTGACTATTAGGTAAAAGATAAACAAACAAATAAATAAGAAATGAATCACTCCAGAAACCTGAATGTCCAGTCAGAGCTATGACTTGGGTTTACTTTTTCATAGTGGTAGTTTATTTTGCTCATCCTCTTGCCTTTCAACCAGGGCATAATAAAAGACTCTATCACATACCAGGATTCTCTTACTGGGGGTAGGACACAGCTGTGTCTGTGAAGCACTTAATAGCCCCTGCGAGCACCTGAGCATGGCCTCCAGCGGCATCAAAAACAACTTGTTTGGTGGTGTATTCTTGTAAATCAGTGCTGGGGAGATAAGAGAGAGAGATGGGGTGGACGGACTCCGGAGCTCCCTGAACAGCTGGCCTCGCATGTTTGTCAGGTTCCAGGCTAAGGAGAGATACTGTCTCAAAGAAGCTAAATTGCTAAATTTTGGACCTAGAGAAGCATTTACAGGTATGCCTATGTTCCTCCACATGGTCCAGCCTTATAAATATTCATGCCTTTATGTACTATATATTCACAAACACACACAGGCACACCATTTTATTAATTATTATTTGAACAATTGCAAAACAGGTCTGTAAAAAACACTTTCGTATCATGGTGTTTGGCAAGAAAAATTCATTTATTTTTCCCAGCAAAGTGGTAGGAAAACATTCAAACCATATGGAAGCTAAGATTTTATTGAAAACAATGCTTCTGTCAAAGTCTGACAGACATGTCATAGATACCTTCGAGGCTGTTGCTGGCTTACCAGTCACCCAGAGCAATCAATTCTGATGGGTCTTTTTTAACACTAAGACACATTTTGGAATCCTGACCTTATTAGGGAACAACAAGACAGGAGCACAAGCATTGAGAGAGTAGGATTTGCTGTCAGCATACCTTGTCAAAACAGCAGAGAACAGAGCACTCTACGATTCATTCTCAATGATGCTGGATGCTGCTTTCAGTGATTTTAACAGTATGAAATCCTTTGTTCTCAATCAAAAGAACTGTTAAATAATAATGATACAAATTACCCAGCAAAGAATGATGGAACCCTGGCATTGTGGATGTCTTTTCTGTGAGAAATCACTTGGAGCATCAATAGGAGCCCAATGCTTTCAAATTCTACTTGTAGACCAAGTTTTCCTGGTCCCCAGGGAACAACTGTCAGAGGTCTTGGCTAACATGCAGAGAGAGTGGTACAGTTGATTGAGTATTCTTAATGAATTAAGTCAGCTGACAAAATACTTGTTGACTTCACTTGATGGACGAGAAGACCCTTTGCTGTTTCTTTGTATTTTAACGTTATACTGTTAAAGGAAAGTGGTAAAAAAAAAAAAGACTATAATTACAAATAGCCATTGCTTCATTGCCATCCCACAGTTGTGGTTTTCCTTGACAATGCAAGCAAGTGAAACTTGGTTGCACAATGCACAGAGTGTACCAGTTGCTCTTTTTATTTCTGAAGATGTGAGATATAAAGACAACATAATTACAGTTATATCATTGGTGAAAATAGAGATTTATTTTTTTCAAGGTAACTTGTCATATGAGACCATTTCATTGTATTTTGTTGGAATCTCCCATGTATGTAACCATACACACTGGGACAGCACTTCTATAATGTTCTGGAATGAGAATTCGCATCCCTAAATTTAAGCACTCAGTTTTAATTTCATAGCAATTTTAAGTACACTTTTTCCAAACTTACTTCCCAATGAAGGAATATGAATTGCATAATAATTTTGTTAATCTTGACTTGGTAACTGTTGAATTCTATTATCATATTAAATAATTTATTCATCAATAATTGAAGGCAACAGGAAGGTAAGTAGTTAGCTTAGTCAAGAAAGCACGTGCCTTGCAAGCAGGAGGACTTGAGTTTAATACCAAAAGACATAAAAACAAACATCAAAAACAGAAACACGGGCCTGGTGGTATACATTTGTAATCCCAACTCTGGGAAAACATATAGAGGTACATGCCTGGGAATCATTGATCAGCCTGCTTAGCCCTCTGGTTGATTTCCAGGCTAGTAATAGTCCCATTTCAAAAAAAAAAAAAAAGAAAGAAAAGTGAAGGAAAACAAAGATACAGTTTCCTGAAAACAGCCCCAAAGGTTGAGGTTGTCCTTTGTTTTCCATACACACATCATCTAAAACATGCCTGCACATGCACAAACATGTGCACAGATACACATATGCACATGAAATTGAAGACATGTATTTGTAGTACACTTGACAGGATAGTTGTAATCTATTTTTTTAAAGTTAAAGTGCATTTAAAACTCTCTCATTTAGCAAAGTATGCTATATGTGTGAAGCACCATAGGTAATGAAATGGAGCTGAAAAAGATACAGCTCTTCTCAGAAGCAGTTTGAAGACAGGAGGAGGAAGGTGATAATTAGATGCTTGGACAGAGAAACTATCAAGTCACCCACAACTTTGGAAAGTGAAGTATTAAGGTGCACACTGATGTTTAACAGGGAGTTATCACAGAGAAGAGCATGTGCAATGACAGATGGTTGGAACACTGCAGTGCATTTGAAGAATGAGCAATGTGCTGTAACTGTAACGGAGGTTGCTCACCGGAAAGTCAAGGAAGACATTGCTTTAAACATTGGAAGATAGCAGAAAGTATTAATCGCTCATCTCTGGGGAATATCTAGGGAAGTTAATAAAGAGGCTAGCCTGATGTCAGATATGACCTCTTTCTTAACATGGCAAAATCAGCAACTTTTTTCTCCATAAATACATTTACATGACATGATAGAATGAAATGTCAATAAGACAGAAATAAAGAAATTCCCCTCCTTCAACAGGTTTAGAAAGAGAAAAATGTATGTGTGCAAAATATAATTTTATTGGACATGAAATGCCACATCTAATCCCACACCTCTATAATGAAGTCAATTACACATTGGTACTTACATTATAACACCGCATTTGTGAAGACATCCAGTATTAACAGAAATAAACATCCATATTCCCTTTTCAATAACTGCCATTAAATTATCTATGCTAGAATCTGAAGAAATTGCCAAAAATAAATAAATAAAATGAGTCCCAGTTCTGAATGTGCTGACTTAAGTATAAGGCACAGAAATACTGAATTAAAATGTCTAAAACACAACAGACATCCATAGAAGATTTTCATGTGATGCCAGATTTGGCTCCTCAGTCCTGTAACTATTTCACACCATTTATTGTGGCACTCAAGTGTATTATTAGTCAATGTATGTAAGCCACTCCCTGACATTTGTACCAGTCTCCTTGCTAACTTTTCTTTCAAGCTAGAGGGATGAGTGAGCAGTTAAGGGTGGGTGATATTCTTGCAGAGGTACCTGTATCTGGTTCACAAACACATATAGCTTCAGTTCAGGGAATCCAACAACTTCTACTGGACTCCATGGCTCCTGAACCCATGTATACATGTCCATATACATATACACAAATGTACACCTAATTAAAAAATAAAAACAGGGCGGTGGTGGTGCACGCCTTTAATCCTAGCATTTGGGAGGCAGAGGCAGGCAGATCTCTGTGAGTTCAAGGCCAGCCTGGTCTACAAGAGGTACTTCCAGGACAGACTCCTAAGCTACTGAGAAATTCCCTCCCAAAAAATAAAAATAAAGATGTTGAGTCTGTTCTATAATTTAATCAATTGACTTTTTGTTGTTGGTGTTTTCTCTGTGTTGCTTTGATGCCTGTCCTGAAACTAGCTATTGTAGACCAGGCTGGCCTCAAACTGACAGAGATCTGCCTGCTTCTGCCTCTTGAGCGCTGGGATTAAAGGTATGTGCTACCAGAGCCTGGCTTCAATTGACTTTCAAAAATATACATGACTGTGGACGTGTGTTTAAAACATATAAACAGCAAATTGTCTTTTGGAGTTTCTTACACTTTTCTCAACTGTATAATAATAACAAGACTTTATGAACTATCTCTGTTCAGTATTCAGTGAACAGTTTTATAGACCCCAAGCTTGAAGTGACTATCTGATCTTACTCCTAAGAATAATTCACTACTTTTCACATTATGATTCAAAATAGTTAATCTGTTGTTTCTATTATATATACATGAGGCAGAAAGAACCACATTGCATCAAAATATTAGAACACTACTTTCAAAAACCTTTAGTAATGTTCCTTTAGGATCCTAATCAAAGTAATCTACCAAGAAACATTTTTTGATAGTCATCTTACATAAAGAAAATACAGAAAAATTAAGTTCAGTTAACTGAGATCTCATCAGACAGCCTGCTGCCTTAGTCACATGTCAATCTAGTTCTCCTTTTTATTTTGTTTAATAAATGCATAGGATCAGTTTCATTGTTGATGGAGATTTCTGTCCTGCCCAGTCCCTCAGCTGTTCATCCCCAAAGAAACTCACAGAGGCCTACATTAATTATAAACTGATTGGCCTAATAGCTCAGGCTACTTATTAACTATTATAACTTATACTAGCCCATAATTCTTGTCTGTGTTGGCCATGTGGCTTGGTACCTTTTTCTGGCGAGGCAGTCACATCTTGCTCGTTCTGTGTCTGGCTTCCTAGTGTCTGGGTAATGATTGCAGATTGACATTTCGTCTTCCCAGAATTTTCCTGTTCTCATCACCCTGCGTCTACTTTCTGCCTGGTCTCCCTGCCTATACTTCGTGCCTGGCTACTGGCCAATCAGCATTTTATTAAAAATAATACAAGTGACAGGGTACAGACCACTGTCCCACAGTACTTCATTACTGTTTTACAAGTGATAAGTAGATGTTCCATGTATAAGTGCCGGGCCAAGATCACACGTTACTGACAGCACAGCCAAGACTTTGAACTTCAGGCTGAATCTAATTCTTTTCTGAGACTGGGGCTTAAATTAGGATGACACCATGGAGAAGGTTTGAAAACCTACACAACAGGAAGTGTAGAGCTTGGAAAAGGTTATATAAAACCACCTGCAACTCCTAACACAGCTATGGTTTTACAGTAACCTGGGAATCCTGAATTATCCCTGGTGCCAGAAATCAGGTTTTATATAATGTCCTATTTCTACTGTTAGGGAAGGAGGGGCTGTGGGAATCTCTGTTTTCTTCAATATTAAAACTTCCATAGTTCACAAAATTTTTAAGTATTTGTCCCATAACTAAAATAATAACAAAAGACAATATATAAACTATCTTGTATGGTGCTTGTAATGAACATCCAAGAAGTTTGATTAGGTGGCACCTATGTATTATTTTCAATCTTTTCTTCATATCAACACAGAAAAACTGTTTTTTGTAAAGCAATTTTTATGAACATACATACACCTATATACTGTATAAACACATATTATATTATAAAGGTGATACAAAATAAATTTTGATTATTTTTCCAAGAATAGATCTTTTTTGAAACATCATAATAAAATTTTCAAATTAATAACATTTTCAAAGTGCTCTGTCAATAACTTATCTGAATGACATGAAATTGATTAACTTCTTTAGTTTTTAGATTTCCCATTAGAAATAATAAAAGTTCCATGCAGAGTTAACACAGTATAGTCATAGACATATTTTCAAATAATTTCATAGATTATCCTTTGAAAATGTTTTCTAGATCTTTCAGTTTTAGTTAATGTGCAAAAATGGTTTTGTTTAGTCAAAACCATAGGCATCTATTTTGAGATTTGTATAAAAGAGTTCCTATACTATCTTTATCAACTGCATTCTATGAATGAACATTTATATTTATAAAAAGAATATATATGTATATATACATATATATATTAACCAACTCTAAGCAGAAAGTGTATTAAAGGTGGAGTTGAATTGAGTTTTTCTATGTATGTAATTTGTGCTAGTATCAAAATCAAATGCTTGAAAATTTAAATTTTAGTCAAATAAACTATTAAAAACCATAAAAATTGATAATTTCCCTTCATCCAACCTCATATTCTCTAAAACTTCTACAAATATTCTTATCCATTTTGATGATTTGATTATGTTTCATTTATTAAAATAAAGGGAAGCATGTAGGAATATGTATTTCAACATTTCAAGCAACAACAAAGCTTAGCCTTCAACTTGAACGACTCTGCATGTGCCACACTTTACACTATTAAAGAAGATCAAGAAGGGAAAAGTGCTGTCCCCATGTTATTTTTTTCCTCTTGTTCTTGCATCTTATGAACTCATACCCCAAACTAGAGTTACTGGCCGTTTGTTGATGGAGAGACTCTTGCTTTCTCTGTGCTCATAAAAATCAAGGGACACTGTCATTCAGACCTATCCTTCAGAACAGAAATAGATTTACCAGCTTCATATTCAATAGAGAACTAATATATTAATAGAAAAAGAAAGTAAGAAAGTAGATATCAATACCCACAAGTAATTAAATTAAACTTGGGGTACAGATCTAAACAGAGAATTCTCAAATGAGAAAACTCAAATGACTGAGAAACACTTAAAGAAATGTTATATATTCTTACCTATCAGGGAAATTCAAATCAAAACTACTCTGAGAGTCCATCTTATATCTGTCACAGTGCTTAAGATCAATAGCAAAACTGACAGTTCGTGGTGGCAAGGATGTTAACTAAGGGGAACACTTTTCCACTGCTGGTGAGAGTACAAACTTGTACAGCCACTGTGGAGATCAGTTTGACAGTTTCTCCGAAAGATGGGAATAGATCTACCTCAAGACCCAACTATACAACTCTTGAGAATACACACAAAGAATGCTCCATCCTATCACAATGACACTTGCTCAACCATGTACATTACTGTTCTATTCACAATAGCTAGAAATTGGAAACAACCCAGATGTCCCACAACAGAAGAATGGATAAAGAAAATGTGGTATGTTTACACAATGGAGTGTTACTCTTCTGTTAAAAAATAAAATCGTGAAATTTGCAGGCATCCAGGTATTACCACGAAAAAAAAATCATCCTGAATGTGGTATGCCAGACTCAGAAAGAGAAATATGATATGATTTACTTATACATGGATATTAGCTGTTAGATCAGTGATAACCAAGCTACAATACATATACCCAGAAATGTTCGCTACAAAGCAAGGGACTAGGGGTACATGCATGGCTTTCCGTGGGAGGGGAAATAGAATAGATTTTATGAGTGGACTCATGCTGATGGTGGTAGGGATGGAGATAGGAGAACATGGAGAAGTCAAGTGGTGCCAACATAGAACCTTCACCACTAAGTTCTAGTGTCTTTGGTAGAGGAAGGTACTCTGCAGGCTACTAAGAGAGAAAAATAGACATCAATCCAGCTACAAAATCTTTGACCTACACTGCCATCCTGCCTACAATATGCTAGGGAAATAGTAGCGCACAGTTTGTAAAACTAACCAACCAATGTCTGATTTTATTAAAGACTCACTATGTGAGCTAGAACCCATACTCACCATTGCTTGATGGACTAAGAAATCGAGACTAGATACCCAGAGAGCTAGGAGAAAAGTCAAACACTGGTGGTCTAAAATGAAAAAAAAAACACAACACAAACAAACAAATAAAAAAAAAAACAAGCAAACAATACCGATAAAATAATTCCTAAAGACATTCTGTTATATTCATGGATTAACACCTTATTTAGCCATCATTAGAGGGAAGCATCCTCTTGCAGCATATAGGAACAAATACAGAGACTCACACCCAGGCAATATCCAGAGAATAAGAGACCTTGGAACACTCATCTCTAAATAGGATATCTACAACAATTCAGAGCACCCTATGGAAAAGGAGGCAGAAAGAATGTAAGAGACAGAGGGGATGGAAGAGAGCAAAAAAAAAAAAAGACCCTCTAAATCAACTGAGCAAAGTTCATGTGAACTCATATACTGAAGCAGCATGCACAGGGCCTGTGAGGGTTATTATCACATCCTCTGGGTGTATGGTGTGGCTTTCAGTTAATACTATATGGGAATCCTGGGAATGAGAGTGAGGAATTTCTGATTCTTGTGCCTTCTTTTGGGCTCTTTCCCTTCTGTTGGTTTGCAATTTTGAACTTCAAGGTGATGGTTTTTGTTTTATATTAGTATATCTTATTTTGTTATGTTTTGTTATCTCTAGAAACCTG
>PVIU01025205.1:0-24135 GCA_004026605.1 Ondatra zibethicus
GTGACCAGTTCTTATGTAAAACCCCAAGAGCACAGACAATAAGAGCAACAATGAATAAATGGGACCTCCTGAAACTGAGAAGCTTCTGTAAAGCAAAAGACACAGTCATTAAGACAAAAAGGCAACCTACTGAATGGGAGAAGATCTTCACTGACCCCACATCAGACAAAGGTCTGATCTCCAAAATATACAAAGAACTTTTCCTTCTTCTTTTGGTGTTTTGTTTTTCGAGACAGGGTTTCTTTGTGTAGCTTTAGAGACTGTCCTGGAACTTGTTCTGTAAATCAGGCCAGCCTCTAACTTATGGAAATCCACCTGCCTCTGCCTCCTGAGTGTTTGGATTAAACGAGTGTGTCACTACCACCTGGCTTGCCACAAACATTTTTACAGTAATACTTCAATTTAGAAAATGAAACCAGCAGGGTGTAGTGCCACACACCTTTAATCCCAGTACTCTGGAGGCAGAGGCAGGCAGATCTCTGTGAGTCTGAGGCCAGCCTGGTCTACAAAGTGAGTTTCAGGATAGCCAGGGTTACACAGAGAAACCCTATCTCCAAAAACAAAAAGTCATCCATACAAAAAAAACCAAAAAACAAACAAAAAAGAAAGTGATTTCACTATAATTCTGTTCGTTAGCTGTTTATAAAATTTAATACACAGTATTTCTAAGTAAATTCACTTAAAAGCATCTCACATTTCTTTCCTTGCTCTCATATCTGTCCTTCCTCCATCTCAACTATCCCTTCCCTCAAGTTTCCCTCAACCCCCCCTCTCCCCTTCCTTCTATCCCCCACACCCCTTCTCCCAAATTTTTGTCTGATTCCAATTTCCAGGTGGGTCTATATATGTTTTTCTTTGGGTTCACCTTATTACTTAGTTTCTCTAGGATAATGAACTATAGGCTCATTGCCCTTTGTTTATGACTAGTATCCACTTATGAGTGAGTACATACCATATTTGTTTTTTTGGGTCTGAGTTACCTCACTCAGGATAATGTTTTCCATTTGAAGAGTGGAAGGAGTGAGAGTATGAGCAAGGAATTCAAGGCCATGAGGGGGTCATCCACTGAGACAGTTTGCTTGAGCTAATGGGAGCTCACCAACTCCAACTGGGGAGTGAACGAGCATGGGAACAACCAAGCCCCTCTGAAGGGGGTTGACAGCTGGGGCAGACTGAGGGCCACTGATAGTGACAATGGGATGTGTCTCTACTTGCATATACTGGCTTCATGAGATCCTATTCTCTTTGGGTGTAAACCTTGCTCAACCTAGACATAGTAGGGAGGGCCTTGGACTTTCCACAGGGTGGGGTGCATGGCACTCCCTTAGGGTTGCAGGGGTCGGGGGAGGGTCTGTGGAGGGAGAGGGAGGGGACAGGAAGGAGGGGAGGGAGTAAGAATTTGGATTGGTACTTTTTTAAGTAATAAAAAAACTCGCATTAATTAAAATGACCTGTAACTGTTATGCCCGAGTCACGAGTCCCCAAGTGAGAGCACCACAGAGCCGACTTTCTGAGGCAATCACACAAGGTGTCTTTATTCTTTTACAAGCTGGTGAACAGGAGCTTGGACACAGTGGTGAGGGAGGAAGGCCCCTAGCTCACAGTGCAAGGGGTCTTTAAAGGATAAACTGCAACCAGGGAGTTACATGCCTCGTTGCTACCCGGTTGTGTAGGGGGATGTGCTTATGTTGCAGTTGGCTCTAAGTCAAGAGGGGATTTTTGTAACTTTATATAAAAACACCTGGTAACTATAAAAACTTGTTTGTCTAGCTTCTGATTGCCTGTCCTCAGGCATCTAGGCAGTCAGGTAGTTTTTGTGCTGTTTGTGGCTTTTCTCAGATATGTGGGGTGAGGTGCCTGAGGTGGGCTATCTGCTAGCTTAGATTTTCACAAAATGGGGCTTGGGTTTAAAATGGCTTCAGTCTTGTCTCTCTATAACTATATATAAGTGCCTTTTAAAAGAAATTTCAGAAAAAAATGAGATTATATTCTAACTTAATTCTCTTTCTTGAAAAGCAGTTAATATGTCCCTATATCTATGAAAAGGACATCTGAAGATGTTGGGATATTCATTTGACACATAAAGCAGAATATAATGCATGTCAAGGTGTTCCTTATCCTGAGAAAGAACCTTAAATAGAATAATGAAAAGTTGAACTTCGAGTCTAAGAGTAAACATTTTATAAGGAGAAACCAGGACAGCATAACAAACTAAACCATTGGGCTTAATGATCACTGGGTGACCACTGGAAGGTTTCTACCGTTACCAAATATTTGTTACTAAATCCTAAAAAGTGAAAATACTGTTCTTAATGATTTAGTATGTAGAAGATCCTATGACTATTGAAGGAATTTGGAGAAAGAAACTGGCCTTTTGGCATATCTCCTTTATCATATTAATTGTGATGGCTCTGCTATTTACGGAGGGCCACACACGTCTCTTATGAAACTTTATATGGATAAGGAAGTCAGTCTAAGCTTGAAAACCTAGCCAACATTTGGCTGGAAGTTCCAGCAATATGGCAAGCAGTAAGATATGCATGGATTCAGAATAAATCCAGACTAAGGCATTTGATCAGGGAAGGCAACTAGAACTATACAGAAATGTAGGTGAAGGTAAGAAGGTGAATATGGCTATGCTCTAAAGGGGATTATAGAAAATTCATACTAAAAGTGGTTTATAGTGAGAAATTAACTTCCTCTGGCAAATAAAAGACAGAAGACTAATACTGTCTGAAAGGTTGGGCCCACAAGCAAACCTAGACATGGTGCTTCTGTCCTTCAAACCAGCTGAGGGTCGTATACCTAAGTTAGAAACAAGTAACATGACTTTCCCAGAAGGCATCCATTTCACTTGGAGCAAGTGTGATGCTTCCGTGTTAAATGCTCACTGAGAGTTGCATGCTGTGACGTCCTGGTCTGAGGGCCTAACTGCTCTTCCTCTGGACAAGCATGGGATGCTGGAGGCTGGAGTCCTGGGAAACATGAGGTCAGAGGAAGGAAGGCTTTTACTCTGCTTTTCTGTCAGAAGCTGAGCTATTGCTGCCTCTGGCTAGAAATAAGCCTCGTGTCAGGTATAGATTTATGGCATAAATTAAAGTGGACAATATTATTTGTCACTTCAAAATATTACAAATTGTCTATGAATTCAACAACTACATTAGAAATCAACTAGGACTCTACACAAAGAGAAACTCTAGAACATGTGGCTAAGATTTTTATCTGGCTGGTTATCTGGGATAAAAATCTTCTACAGTTATATAAACAAGAGACTTCTATTCATTTTTATTAGAGAAGCAATCAGCTTTATAGGGACTTTCGATATCTGATAGATCATTGTTACAATGACTCTACACAGATGTGACAGGCACTTCACTGTCCTTCTGTCTCCTTTGGGGGTCATAGTTTCAGCTTTTGTAATAGTCAGTCATGCATTTCCTTAGTCTCATCTTATCTTACCTTTCTTTTCCTAGGAAAAAGATCCTGTGAACCAGGAAAGCACTATACATAAACAAGGTTAGTATTTTTGATTTCTGGTTAATGCTGCTGCTTAGCCACTAGGCTATGCTAAAGTATCATCTATTCGTTCCGGAACACTTACATTCTCCAACTATGTACAGAAGCAAAGAGGCCAGAGTGAATGCCAATGAGTGGGGGAAAAAAAGAAAATTTCACTGATGATTCACCCAAGGGTTTGTCTTAGAGTAGTATCTACAGTCTAGAAAATAGTCCAAAAGAATAGGTAAATACAGTATTTTTTCTAATAATTCTTATGGTAATATTCAGTGTGGTTTTAAAAAAATTGGTATCATAATTAGGTATCACAATTTTGATTTTCTCCAAATCAAAACATGTTTGTTTTTCATTTTCATATAGTTACTCCTGCTTTAAAAAACAAAAAAGTGTAGTTACAGAGTGATTAGCTATCATCAGTAGCAGGAGCTTTGGATCAGATATATTTTATTTTCCATATAAAAATCCTACATAGTTTTAAATACAAAATTTGAAAACCAAACACCACTTACTATTTATAACTTTTCCCATAAAACTCTATGGAATATTCAAATCTTATTTTCACTACCAGTATTCATATTCATATATGCCCTTGATTACACATAGTAGGGATATTCAAGCAAGACTAAAAAATGTACAATATAGTTGGGGAATCCGTTTACGATATGGAGCGAACACTGCTGACAAAATCTAATGTGGGGGCTTGAGAGATGGCTCAGAGAGCAAACTGCTTGTGATAGTGCACTTGTAACCGTGGTGCCAGGGTCGGGTGTGGACAGCTAGACCCCCAGAGCTCAATGGCCAGCTAGCCTAGCTGAAACGGAGAGTTCTAGGTCCAGTGAGAGACCATGTCTTAAAAAATATAAGGTGGAAAGCAGAGAAAAATACTCTGAGCTGACTTCCAGCCTCTACAGGTACATACCCAGTCATGTGCACTTATGGAAAGGACCACAAACCCACTCTAATTAGGGTCAATCCACGGGCCATCTAAAGGCGATAAGTAAAACAGAATGCATGCTAAGAGTCCTCACAAAAAGGATTATTTGTTTCCTATATTACTGAAAAAGAGACTAGGTTCATAGGATCAACACATTAGAGAATCGATGTCAAATTTGACATGCTCTGAAGGCAAATGCCTGAAACTCTCCACTTACTGTTTAATTCACTGAACTAACAGCAACAACTGTGCCATATTTTGAAGATGAATTAATTTCTCTTTTAAGGTTGTCTTATCTTTTAGTTGTATTATTCATTACTCATCTGTTAATTATTCATTTTCGAATAAATTATTGATAGAACATAATCCAGTCCCAACGAAATGCTGTGAACCCCACTCCTCCTCATGTATTATTGCCATAGTGTACGATAAAAGCTGGGAGGCAAAGGGTTCCCAATTTCGTTTTCAAATGTAACTGAGTGGACTAAAATCCATTTAGGAAGTACCTCAGAAGATAATGACCATAGCTAAGCTTTGGGTAAAATCAGGTTTTAGTGTATAAAGCTAGGTGGACGGCAGACATTTGGGATATTTAAATCTTTTACCAAACAGTCATTGAAGAGCTGTAATGGTAAAGTGCCTCCAACTGTCCCTTCTCACAGGGATCAGTCAGTTTCACAGCAGTGCCGAAAACTTAAGGGCTGCTAACCATTACTTCTGATATATTCATATTAAATGTTTTTCAATGACTCACTAGTATGGAATATAATATTGCTAATGCTTTAGCTATACAACTCTTGAGTGTGGTAGATGAACAGCATAAATATTTCCATTTCTAGAATTCAGCAGTTTTGCATGCTATGAGCTATGAGTTTTGCATGGCAAGTGCCCAGAAATGACTCCTAGTACCTCTTCACAGTGAGAGACACTGATTTACATGAACAGGACATGGAACATTCTTGGTTCCTTGGGTGATTCCTTGGGCTTTATGAATTAAACTGCTGGACTATGATATTATCCTATTTATTCTTCCATCAGCTCCAGTTTGGGGAAAAGGTCAAATACAGAACCATTATGAAAATCTTGATTTAGTCAAATAAATGTAATAAAAAGCAAATTCTCATTTGGTACAAAGGGAAGGCAGCCCTAATCCCCAGCTTCCTTGTAAGGCAGTTAGGCTGATCCATCTGCTCTGACCAATTCTTGACTAGAAGGTGGTAGGTCGGAGCAGGGATTTCTTCCCACAAGAGCTTGGGCTGCAGAAGTTGCTCATGTCTTACTTTATGTTCAGTCTTTGTTCCTGGCACTATCTGGGGGCTCCAGGACTATTCAATTTGCTCTTGGTCACTCTTATTTCTTATTAAAGCATCCGTAAAGAGAAAAGAGGTACAGAGCAAACAACAGAGAAATGTCCTAGTTCCTGGAACATGCAGTATACTTTTATGCCTAATTAGAAACTGCTAGTGTCTAAGAACTTTACATAACTAGTGGCCTCTAGTCTCAAAGCTCTTCAGGCAAACCGGTGAACTTGTCATCACTAGCTAAAGCCCCACTCAGAACTCCTGACTTTTATAAATGCTTGTCATATGACAGAGATACCCTTCCTTCCCACTGGCCACCTGCTAAGTTTTTCCTTGACTTCAAATATCAGAAATAGTGTGTCTTTAACTAACCAGCCCCAGATAAGATTGGGTATTATTTCTAACAGGTTCCCATTCCTACCTTAACGCATCTACCACTTGTTACTACAATTATTTATATGCAAGCCAAAGTCTCTTACTGGATTTTCAGAGAGGCTTGTGGTTGTGTGGATGGAAGAGAAGGAGTTCCAAAGTACATCTGTGGCACAAACTGACAGGGAGCAGGTAGGTGGACAAATAAAAAGCCTCTAAGTAGTCAATTCAGGATCTTTATCTGTATTGAGTTGAATCATAGCTAGACTTTCCTTTACATTAACACATTAAAGATACACACTGTAGCCTCCTTGAAGCACGATTAATAAAAGTTCAGGGTCAGAAATTGGGGTTCAACCTGAAGATCCAAAAAGCATAATAGCCAGCCACTGACTCTCACTTTGACCCCAATTTGAAATGATGGTCCTGCCTCCTGGAATCTCAGAATGAGACTGAGGGCTGTCTCCCCACATCTTATATTATTCTCTAGGGCTAGAATTAAAGGTGTACACCACTGGGATTAAAGGCGTGCACCACTCAATTTCTGTGGCAACTAGGGTGGTTACTGGGATTAAAGGTGTGTGTCACTGTGGCAATTGGGATTAAAGGTGTGTATCATTGTGGCTACCGGGATTAAAGATGTGTGTTGCCATATTCTGGTCTGTAAGGGTGACCAGTGGGACTGTTTTACTCTCAGATTTTTAGGCAGTCTGTATTTATTAAAATACAATTGAAATGCCACTACACCTCCTGAATTCCAGTTCTCTAAGAGACATACATAGGTGGATAAATCCCTACCCAACACCCAAATTTGTTTTCCTTGAGTAACCAACAAGTCCTACCTTTCTTTTGGAGATTAGGTTTAAAAGTAACAGACCCTCTTTACAGGAATGCACTTTTTTACACTGCTAAGTTTGTTGCTGAGCTTAAGTGAATCACTTCAGCAATTCCTTCTCCTCACAATAATAAAAATGGTCATGTTTGTGAGCAAGAGAGATCAGGTTGAGGAAGGATGGAGGGAATGAGTACTTGGAGAGACAACTGGAATTGGAGGGGGGCGTCTTGGAGACAAACTAGAAACCTAGTTTAAGGGAAACTCTCAGAAATCTATGAGAGTGACCCTAGCTAAGACTCCTAGCAATAGGTGGATACAGATCCTGAACTGGTCATCTCCTGTAACCAGAAAGTCCTTTCATTGGAGGAATTGGGACATCAATCCAGCCACAAAACCATCGACCTATAATTTGTTCTGTCTACAAGACATGCCAGGAGTAAAGGTGCACAGAAATTGTGGGGAGTGGCCAATCAATGACTGGTCAGCTTGAGACCCATGCCACTGAGAGGAAGTCCACTGCTGCTGATACTGCCTTGGGGGCCAGGACCCAGAGACAGGATAGCCCAGAGAACTAGAATAGAACCAAACTTGGCTAGAGAAAGAAGGGGAGCAGAATGAAAAGATTCCTAATGATATTCTGCTGTACTCATAGACTGGTGCTCAACCCAGTTGCTGTCAGAGAGGACTTATTCAGCAACTGAAAAAAACAAATGCAGGCATCCACAGCCAATTACTAGGTGGAACTTGGGGAATCCTGTAAAAGAGGGAGGAGGATGGTTTATAGGAGCCAGAGGGGTCATGGGCACCCTAAGAAAACCCTCATAGAAGTGGGCTCATAGAAGCTCACTTATGTTGATATCCATGGGAGGCCTGCCGTTTTCTAGAGAAGAATGGAGGATGAGTAGATGGGGTGGGACAGAGGGGAGCTACGGGGAGGGACTGAGAGGCGAGGAGGGAGGTGAAACTTCAGTTGGAACATTAAAAAATAACAAAAAAATGGTCACATTCTTTCTAAACACATAGTATTTGAATGCCAAAATTTGTCTTAACATGTTAACTGGAGAAAACTTTCACAATTCGTTGAGGTAAGAGAGACCCTGGCACAGTGGAACATGCCCTTAATCCCAGCCCTTGGCAGGCAGAGGCAGGTAGATCTCTGTGGGTTCAAGGCCAGCCTGGTGTATGTAGTGAGTTCTAGGACAGCCAGAACTACCTAGTGAGGTTTCGTCTTGAAAAAAATGAAACAATAGCAAAAAGAGTTCTGACTTAATTCTGGACTGGTTCCTCTCTGGCTACTGGAGAAAAAGAATATTAGCATTGACAACAGTTGTGTTAAACCATGGCAATCCCCAGATGAGACGCGAGAAGCTCTTCACCTCCTGGGTTTCCATCAACAGTCTCCGTTGGGACTGACTTGGTTTTTACTCTTACAGTGGGTGAATACTCACATCACTCCTACCAAAATGCGCACGGCCTTCTGGGTCATATCTGGCCCACTCTTTCGCTTTCATATATTCAATAACAGTTTAACTATTTCTATTTCCCTGCCACTGTTACCCTGCACCAGCTGTGAGTCCACTATTACCCCAAACATCACTGCACCTGGAATGTGAAGACTATTTCCTAAAAAGCATGTATAACTCATGAGTTGTGTATAACCGTACAACTGTGTAACCCATATGTTGTGCCAGGGCAAGATAGTTCAGGGGGCCCTTCATCTTTTATTCTTGATGAGGCCATTTCAGGTTTAACCGGAATTTGACCTCCTTGATGGAGAACCCCATGGAAAATTATCCAACTCTATTCTGGGACCCAAGGCCAAGACGCCTCAGTTAATTTATCTTAGCTTCTGCTAACGTGCCTGCTTGTGCAGCCCTCCCCCTGCAGTAGCAGAGTGAGGGACCAGGATGTGAGTTTCCCCTGGAAAAGTGTGGAGGACAAAAAGATAAGCATAGGAGAAGCCAGGAAAGTTAAAGACACAGCTTACCTCTCTTCAATGGAACGGGGTGTATAGTTGTTCTTCCTGGAAGGTTAGGAATGATGTAGTTTTACAACCTGGTGCTCCTGTGCTGTCTGATGAGACAGACTCTGCCGGCATCTCCCAGAATTTATGTTTTTTACTTCTCCAAGATCCTCTTCCCTAAAACCCACTCTTATGAATGAGGTCACTGTGTTTTGCAACAATCTAAGTGACTTCTACACTATTTTAGGGCCAGGCCAATGCTAACACCACACCCAAGGCATTATGTTATCTCAGTCAAGATCCCTAGACCCTAAATCTTGGGCACTATCTCTGAGTCAACAGTACTCATTCTTGTGAAAGAAGCCAGATACACTTTGTGAAGAATCTCAATGAAAACATGTCTTAAATTGTTGTGCACTTGGGACTGAGTTAATTGTTATCTGAATACTTTATCCCCAAATTGTGCTGCGCTTCAATATGACTAAAAGTCTAGAAGTCTTGGTTCAGTGCTGCTTAAAGTAAAATCGGCTAAGCTGAGTTTCATTCTTGTCTCTTCGTGGATCATTTTCCCCTGTCTGTTGTAAAGCCTGCAGGGGAGCCACACCACATAAAACCATGCTCATGGCTACACTCAGGTCCTGAGTACCAGAGTGCAGTCCCACATAGCTGGAATAAAGGCTTTCAAATGGCTATAAACTGTGTCTGAGTGATCATCTCTGGTGAACTTCCCATAACAAAGTGATATCAATACAATCAATAAGGAACAATCTTTGGTGCTAAGATAGTTACATTAACAGAATACCTATTTATTTATGGAGATATGACTAAATTTGCTATATAAACAACTTACTTATGTCAATTTGTTGAGAAAATTCCACAAAATTCTGATACAATGGTTTCTTCCTCAGACAGACGTAAGTGGTACACTGAAAGCAAGCCCAATGATTCGCGGGCAGAACATTTAAACACTCACCCACTATGCTTCATGTGTGCTGGTTTATCCATGCGCACTGCCAATTTGATCTTTAAGTCAGAGTCCTGACTATTCTTGGGAACTATCATTCGGTGTAATTCTGCTGACTTGGAGCTATTAGAAGTTGGGTATAGTATCACCTGTAAGCAACAAAAAAAATAAAAGCTCTGAGTACATGATACCGAACTGGAACTCAAACCTTCTGCATTTTCCTACACGAAAGGAGGGTGTCAATATTCAAGTATGTCTGATAGACCAATGGACTCACCCCTCACAGCGGATGGATTTTCCATACAGATTTATTTGTTTTTTGACAAGTATATGCTTTCCTATTATCACATAATGAGTTTTCTTTCTCTTCATAATGAGTTAATAGCTCAATATGTGGCATTTGAACTGGCAGTTGAAAAATACTTAATGGATACCTATAATTTTAGCACGATTCCAAACAAACTCAGGGCATAGAAGTTCAGGGAAAAAAACTGAAATTACAGAAGCAAACACCATAAAGCAAAACCAATTATGGAAGTAGCACAAATATGTCTTGTATTTTACTATCTTCCTTGTAAAATGGCATTAAAGGAAATCAACTCAATTACAGGTGGCAAAGAATGCTCATAACATGTTTCCAGTTTTAGATCAATACCAAAGACTATCTTCTGGCAAGTGTCTATTGTCAGAATTATCAAGACGGCATTATAACTGGAACGAAATCATATTTTAATCAAAATATCAAATTAATAGGTGACTGTTTGATGGTGCCTCACTTTGCCAAGCCAGCTTAGGAAAGAGAAGTCTATGCCTCTGATGCTACCTGCCCTATCAGTGAAATCACCCTTCCCACCCTTTCCCCTTCACACAATCATGACTCCTTTGAAACACAACCATATGCAACCTTTAAGAGGCATGATACAATAGAAGGACTATAGTCTGAATGACCAAGCAGACACAAGGAACAGCATACTATCAGACTCATCTGTACCCTAAAACATCAGGAAAAGCATATGAACCTGATATCCAGACATGAACTAAAGGCCCATAAACATGATCAGGCATGGAAAATACTTTCTTTTCATCTCTTTCCTCTGTCTCTTTCTCTCTCTTCCGGGAAACTAGACACTGTAACTTTATTTAATATCTGCAGTGTTTATTTGGAGCAAATTTGGCTCCAGGAGCTGAATGGTTGGATGCAGAAGGAGTTCCAACAATTGCCTCAATTTCTTTCATTGTAGCAGCTTGGCCGAAAAGTTCAGTTGTTGGTGGGGTAAATCCCAAGGTTACATCTGGCATCACAGTGGCATGTCCTGGAGGAACTGGGGTACTAGTTAGCAGAGCAGGAGGGGGCATGGTGCCTCTACTGTTTATGCCCACAGCACCTCCCACAGTCACCTGGCCATCGGTATGTCTTGTTATCTTATATCAGGGAAGGTTCTCTTGAATCCTGACTGTCACTACATCATTTCTTCTGTTGCTGCTGCATTTCTTCCTCAGGGCGCATGTGCTCCTCTTCAGGCCTGAGCACTAGCTGCTTTGGTTTTTGAACCTCTTGGCTATGCAGCTCCTCCATTCTCTGAAGCTCTTTTGACATTTCATCAACTCCTGCCTCATTAGTATAACCTCATGTTCAGGGCATGCACCTCTAACTCCATCTCCAGTTTTTCATGAGCCTCCTTGATGTTGCAATCCACTTGATCTGCTGTTGCTTCTCCATCTCAATGAGTGCCTTCCAGCGCATGACATACTCATACTCAAAGGACCCAGGCTGTGCAAATCTGGGTGGCTGTTCTCACTCCTCGTGAAATTGCTGGTTATCTTTTCATAACCAGCTTCTCTGGAAGACCCTTCTCATTATCTAACTGGTCCATAGGCTCCACAGTCACAGGCTTAGGAAATGTGGTTAGCAAGAAGGAGCCTTCACTGCATCTGTCCAGAGCTTTCCTAGAAGTTGCCTTCCCTAAGAACTCAACAATGTCTTTCTCTGAGGGCCCTTTTCCGTCATCCAAAATGGCCACAGCCCTCTCTACCTGGCCAAACACAGAAAAGGCTTCTTATAGCGGTTTGTTGGACACATACTGAGGAAGGCTGCGGAATGTAAAGGATGCACTATGACAGGCAAAGTCTTGGGTAAAGTCTTCTCCCTCGGTTTCCTAAAGTTCTAAGGTCAATGGTTAAACTGGCATTGTGGCTGCTGACCTGCTATTCATTTGCAGGTACTGGTGGGGGTGGCTGCTGCTGCTCTTGCTGCTGGTGATGTTGATGCTGCTTCCTTGGAGTATAACTCTGCTCCTCCAAGTTAAAGGTTTTATTGCTCTGCATGTTTGCTCCCTGGACTTCGATTTGAGCACAGCAAAGTGTCTGTCTCCCAGTCCACTCTAACCTCAACTTCCTCTGCCCACAGCTCTTTGCTCAGAGTAACAGTTCTGCTGCATGGCCTCCATCATCCTGAGCATGAAAATATTGTTGAAGTAAGACAAAAGGGTGTCTTCCACTCCCCAAAGATATTCTCATCCTACATGTAAATGGGTACATTCAGGAAAAATCTGCAAGCAAGGCTTTCTTTTGTTCTAGCAAACATAGCAAAGCCATAAAACGTCTCAAGCAATTCTCAGCTTGTAATTTTCTAATTGTACGTACTATGCCGAGTCTCTGCTCAAAGTTATCCTAAAAGCCCCATTAAGTTCAGAATATCTAGATTCCAGCATATAAATTGCATCCAAGAAGAAGCTAAATGTCATTCTAAATGCCTTCAAAATTATGACTATTCTCTAAAAGTTGTTCATTTGACTGTTAGAATAGCCAGTGAGATACTGAACAGTTCATTTTTAAAATAGTAGTAGTGTTTAAAAACTGTGGGTGGCTCTTGGTTCAAACCAGTAGACAAAAAATAACATTGTCAACTAAAAGGAGATTAAAAAACCCAAAGACTAAGACCAAGCATCATTGTAATATTCCTACAAAGTGTGGAAAATTTTTTTTCTAGGTTCCCATTCTTCCTTTCTTAAAACATTAATTTGGCACAAGTTATCTATAAACTTTATTCATTTTTAATTCTTCCTTCTCTGTTTATTAAAAAAATATCCCAATTTAAAAATGTTCATAAAAGAAGTAGATACCTTAAGAATTTGTAAGATTCTTATTCTCTAAAAGTTCCAAACATTATTAAACAAGGCCTCAAAATAACTACTTATGGTGAAACCATGGATTAAACATCATCCATAAATTGAATATCCCATTTCAGGCACATTTTTTTTTCTGATGGGAACTTCCAACTGAAGTCATCAGAAAGATTACTGTTCAGCTTGATCTTCAATGAATAACTTTTATTCCATTCACGAGGACACAGAGATATGTGAGAATGGAGGTGGCCCAGGCACATCAAGAAGCTGGGGGCCTTTGATCCTCAGAATTCCCAGCACCCTTATCATCACTTTCCCTTACTGCCGTTCTGTCCCTGCTTCAGGCAGTCAGATACTGAGTTTGTTAATCTTGTGACATATTTGTCACCATCAGTTTGATTTCTTAGTTCTTTTGTTTAAAAAAAAAGAATTTGCTTGTGTTATAACTCCTCCAGATCCTGTTAACCACGATATCCTTTTCTTTTTGACTTGCTCCTTTGTCAAAAATCAACTGTGCCTAGCACCTGTAGTGTGACTCAGCAGTGGAGCTCCTGCAACACGTGGATAAAGCCTCGGACTTTATTCCCAGCTCAATAAAAAGTACTGATGAAAAGGTAAACATATGTTTACCTTATGTTGGCTCATGCCTGCATCATCAGTACTTACAAGGCAGAGGCAGGAGGGTCATACACAAGTTGGAGGCCAGCTAGGATGACATAGTGAATTTCAAGCCAGACATATCGAAAAAGCAAGGCTTTTTCTCAAAAGACAATACAAATAAAAACAAAAAGAAACAAATGACCAAAAATAAAGGACTTCACTCTGGACTGACAGTTCTGCTGTCACTCTATAGTCCTTTCCTTTAGCGGCACCTACCCTTTTCATTTCAAAGCCCAGGTATGGTGTTTGATTTTCTGGACAAATAATCAGGTAATAGTATGAACATTGTCGTGCATGAAACATATAGTAATATACATAGGGAATACATGTTTCTAAGAGAACTACCCTGGCAAATTGGCTCCGAACTGTCAAAATGTCTGCAAAGTAGTTCTTGATTTCCCAAATTGAACGAAAAGAAAGGTGTTCCTTTGTGGGACTTGATCAGGGATATTTGCAAGGAGGAGGCTTCCAAGGCACAGAGAACTCTAAGGTCATGAGGAATACAGGGCAGAGCAGTTCTTAATCCACAGATCTGGTTTAATCGAGACATCATGACCACTTCCAGTAGAAGTAGTCTTCACAGAGCCTGCTGGCTACATTCCGTTATTGTTCCTAGACAGGAACACCTTATTTTTCCATCTTTCAAAGAGCAAACTATGGCTCTCCTTTTGTTGCTCTTGTGACAGATTAAATTAGTGCTAGGGTAGGATGGGAAGACAGGGTACAGTAGCAGCAAGGACTTCTTCATAGGTTAATAGGCTTCCAAAACTCCAAGTGAACCCTATGCAGTGTTGGACAGGATGTAATGAAGAGACAGGACTCTATACAGTTCCCCTGAGTGAAAATGAATGCTTCCTGTATGGGGTAGGGGGTGGAGGAGAGTGGTAGTAATGGAATATTTCAGCTAGAGGCTAAAGCATTGCTGATCTGATAACTCCATTGGAATCCATGCTTTTACTAGTAAAGAGCTATTGCTAAAGAGTATTGAGTCAGCCTAGAGCCATATTTCCTGGTTTCTTTTGCATCTGAGTGTAAAAGTTCTAGCTAATGACTTGGGCGAAGAGTGCAACATGTCACACTGATGAGTAAGGTAGAGATAGACATTCCTTACTCTTTGCTCACCAAATGCAGAGAAACACTGATGGCTACGGGGAGTGAGAGAGACTAAAATGGGAGAAATGACCATGTGGAAGGAAGGCACACTCCTGTGTGGATACTGAAATGTTTCACTGCCTTGTTATAGTGCCTAGTTGTCTTATCTTAAATATTAAGACAATGGTTTGTTTCACAAAACTTTCACTGTAAATAGTTACTTAAAGAACTGCTTTTCATGATAAGTGATATCAAATTCAATAGTGTTTAGTTTATACACAAGGAGGCATGCCTTATGTTGATCATAATAACCAAAATATTCCAGATATAAAAATTTGAAATACGCACCTAAACTAAACTGTAGCTCTGTATAAAAAATTAACTACATTTACTATTTATTTCTTTTAACTTCCTTTTACATATATCTTACTGCTTCGAGGGTATTTCTTTTTGCCACGAACACTTTAAATGTCTTGTCACTTAACATGACACAAAAATGTTATGATGTCTTATCTTGAAGGCAACATATCTTCTTCACACACAAAAAAGGCAAATTGTCTTGCAATTTTGCTAAAAATATAATTAAGAATACAAGATTTTTAAAGTTTAAAAACTGTCAAATTTAATACGTAAGACAGAAACCAAATGTCATAAACATGCATTGCAGTAATATAGGGCTCACAAGGATGTTTCTCTTAGAATCTACTAATGCAGTATTTCAGAACCTTTCTCTTTTATTCAGATATCTTGTTGAAAGACTGAGCCAAGCCATGTACATCTGTCTATCTCAATAATTAAACTTTGTGACTAGAACACACACCACACACCTGAATGAAAAAAAGCTAGAAGACAGAGGAGATAGTTAAAAATTACTGTCATTTCCCAGCATTTATTCATAGACATTTCTGTTTTATTTGGGAGTTTGAAAGTTCATAAGATTAACAAAGAAGACACAGGTGGGAGATAAGAAGTAAAAGTGGAAGAGTTGGAATTCAACTTTAGCAGTAAGGCCTTGTCACAGACTCAGAATTCTAATGCTGACATCCTCACCAAGGCCACAGGGCCCATGTTCTTCCTAAAGTGTTGTGGGACAATGGTCATTTATCCTGTTACTTGTATTATTTTTAATAAAATGCTGATTGGCCAGTGGCCAGGCAGGAAATATAGGCAGGGCGGCCAGGCAGGAAGTAGAGGTAGGGCAATGAGAACAGAATAATTCTGGGAAGAGGATTCTGCAGTCTGCAGTCGTGACCTAGCTGCAGAGGAAGCAAGGTGTGACTGCCTCACTGAAAAAGGTACCAAGCCATGTGGCCAACATAGTTATGGGCTAATATAAGTTATAAGAATTAGTTAATAAGAAGAGCCTGAGATACTGGACCAATCAGTTTATAATTGATGTATACCTCTGTGTGATTGTTTGGGATGGAATGACTGCAGGACCAGGCAGGACAGAAACCTCAGTCAACACTAAAGATGGTTGTTCAGCTGTTCCCTTGTTGCCTGTTACCTTGTTAGCCTCCACAGATTGTCGTGAAGATAATTTCAACCAGAGTGAGATACTCATTGCTTCTTATGCCATGCCAAATCACCTTATATTCTCAAAGGTCAAGGAGAAGCCCCGTATGGAACACCACTATTTATGAGACAGAGTCTCCTGAATCCCAGGCTGGCCTCAAACTAATCATTACAACACTGAAGTTCTTCTCTTCCTTCCTCCACTTTCCACTGCTTGGATCACAGGCACACCCACTTTAAGTCACACTGGAGACCTTTTACATGTTACACAATTGCTCTATCAGGTATAACCCAAACATCATCAATTTTTAAGATTTAGGAAAAGTAGGACTTAATAACTGAAGCCTGAAGCCAAAGACTTATAAGAAAATCAAGAGTGTGGGGCTGGAGTGTTGGATCAGTGGTTAAGAGCCCTTGTTATTCTCATAGAGGATATGAGTTTTGTTTGTTACAGTGAGTCACTCACCCTATTCTGGACTTTTTGGGTGTCAAACAATAATGTATTGTACACAAATCCATGCAAGAAAATATACACATAAAAAGAAAAAAAGAAATCAAGATTGTGATATACCATATTCTATGGGGAGAGTATTACCAGAAATAGTAATTAGTAATTAGTGTCAAATGGACATTCAGATGCCAAGTGTGGTAGGCCCAAGAAGCACGCTGCCTGCTTAAGAGGCAGAGTGGCCACAGTCACTGGAAAGCTCAGTCTGAGAAAGAACAGGTGCTGTCAGCAATGGCTGTGGGGAGAGATTATCTTTGAGGCATGGAAAGCCTTCATTTAAGTCTTAAGTCAGGAAGATCAGGTAAGCAAGATCAGATCAGTAAGTAAATCAAGTAAGACATGATTACTTTCACTAAAAGATGCTGTTACAAAGGCAGAGTGTGAGGACACAGCCAGTAAGCAATACTGACTAGGCAAGAGGAAGCTGGTCTCTACTGATAGACCCAGAAGGAAGACTAGTATTCTGCTAAGGATTCTAGTTTATCCATGTTCTGTCCATAAGAGGCAAGCCAAAAATGTTACACACACACACACACACACACACACACACTGGAAGAAGTACCTGAATTTCCTTCAGTTCATAAATAACATTTAGCAGATACTAGTTATGAGCATATCTTTGCTCTTTCAGGGCTCCTTACAATGTGGAGTAGATGAAGCTGATGGTTTTTCTGAGAAAAATTAGTATCCTGCATGGGTAACATTTTCAAGTCTTTAATGAACTTGAGGTTGCTTAGTCTAAATGATTTCTCCTTTGATTTAATATCATTGCTCCTGATCTGCTCAGTTGAAATAAACAAGTAAACAAACCAAACCAACCCCCCCCAAACAAACAACAGTAACAACAGAAAATACTCGCTCACTCTGGCTAACAGAATGCTCATTTGTATCCTGAAAGATTAGCCCAAAGTCTCTGTCAATCTTACTGTTTAAGGGATAAATCTAGTTTCTCTCATTTTAAAGGCTAGAAAGAATCCTGGAGGTTAGAATAAAGAACTAATAAAACTCCCAGCTCCTTACCAAATATGTACTTTGCTAACAGGGAATTACATAGTCCCTTCCTCCAATACAGTTCATTTATTATCTTTTTACAAGAAAAATCTGTTTCAGAAAGAACAAAAGAAAACTTTTAAACAGTACTGGGACTTGAGGTGTGGTTCAATGACAGATCAGGCACAAGGCTCTGGTGCAGTGCCCAGTATAGGAAATCTGGAAAATAAGTTAAAAATGGAAGTAGTATTGTTCTAATGATATACTCTTTCTTGCCATTAGCTTGTCAAATAATAGAAATGAAGAGCTTTGTTATTTCCACAATAGGATATGGAGAATTGAGCAAGAAAAGTAAAATGAGGTGTGAAAGCCTACCCCTTCTTTTTTTTTTCTTATATGCATGTACTAAATAATGTTCTGCAGTAGGAATGGGCATTTAGCAGGAAGGCAGCACAGGATCTACAGTGTGGTAGATGCAGCAACTGGTCTGTAGTGTACAGGATGGTTAAGACAACATCCTTAAGACATGTTGTTTTTTCATTTTAACTGAAATTATATTTAAGGTTGCAGTGTGATATTTTGATATGTTGAGGCTGATTATGAATCTCTTCACAGTATTATTTTTGTTATTTTAAAAACTGACAAATAATATGCATATTAGTGGACTTTCCAAGTCAAATACTAAATATCCTTAAAAAGAAAGAAGTGTTGCCATTTGTAACATAGGTGAGGGTAGAAGGTGCTGTGGGACAATGGTCTTGTACCCTGTAAAGATTTGTCACTTGTACTGGTTTAATAATTGCTGATTGGCCAGTGGCCAGGCAGGAAGTATAGGCGGGGCTACCAGAACAGGAGAATTCTGGGAAGAGGAGAAGCTCAGTCTGCAGTTGTCACCCAGACACAGGGGACAATAGATGAGAATGCCTCACTCATAAAAGGTACCAAGCCATGTGGCTAACACAGACAAGAATTATGGGTTATTATAAGATATAAGAGTTAGTTAATAAGAAAGCCTGAGCTAGTAGGCCAACCTGTTTATAATTAATGTAGTCCTCTGTGTGTTTCTTTGGGACTGAACGGCTGCAGGACCAGGTGGGACAGAAACTTCTATCTATAGGACGGTATTATAGTAAGTGAAATCAATGAGGATGAGAAAGCCAAAAATTAGATGATCTTACTTATATGTGAATCTAAATCTGATTCATGGATATAGGCTAGAAAGGGTTTCACTACATGCTGGGGAAGAAGAGGAAGGGAGAGGGCAGAGAAGGGAATGGAAGGGGAGGAGAGGGAAGGGAAGGATAGGGTAGGCAGAGGAGGAGAAAGGGAGCACAGGAAAGGGAAGGAGAGGGGGAAAACATCAGCTTTGCTAAGATGCCCACGTCCTGCCCTCTAAACTGCTATGTTACACAGCAAAAAGAGAGTTAACATTTCAGAAATTAAGAATGAGAATTGTCCTGTTTATTCATGTGGGGACAATGCATTCACCAAAGGGATTGTGTATATGCCAGTGTGTGTAATGTATTCATATGTGTGCACATACATTTTTAGGTACACTGTACATTTGTGTTCCTGCATGTAAAGGTCAGTTTAAGGTGTCTCCCATAGTCATTCATCTTGATTTTCTTTTCCTGAACAGGATTTCACACCAAATCTGAATCTCACTGATTGAACTAGAGGGGCTGAACAGCAGTCTAGGGACCTTCCAACCTACCACTGCGGTGCAGGGATTCTGCACCTATTGCCCCACCCAGGGCTGGGGATAAAAACTTGGGTCCTCATGTTTGCAGAAAAAGCACCATGCCAACCAAGCATTTCTGCAGTATTTCATAGGGAGTTTGACATGGGAAAGGGGAAAGGGTCCGTGTGGTAGATGGGGCATGGTAGAGGCTTGGCCATCCACTGCCGGCTTTGGAAATGAGAGAAGGCCATGACCGGGAGGGTACTGGCAGCTTCCAGAAACTGGAGTAGTAGAGGCTTAACATTTCTCATCAAAAGAATTCAAGCCAGACACCCTGATTCCAGCCCACAGAAGGGCATTTTAGATTTATGACCTTTGCCATAACTTGCCTGTTTGCTGCTGTGATAAACACTATGACCAAAAACCAAATTGGGGAGGAAAGGATTTACATGGCTTGCACTTCCTCATCACAAGCTATCGTTTAGTTCAAGTATGAGTAGATGTGGGGCCACAGAGGACAGGTGCTTCTCTCTGTGGTTCCGTGGGCTTGCTTTCAACCCAGTAGCACCTGCTTAGTGGTGACCTCCCCACTGGCTCAGTGGCGGAAGTGTTGGCTCCTCCTACATCAATCATTAGTCAAGAAAATGACCTGTAGTCTTGCCTACAGGCCAGTCCGGTAGAGGAAATTTCCCAGTTGAAAGTTTCCACTTCCCAGATGACTGGTTTGTTGATAAAACTAACCAATTCAACTTTCAAGCTTACTAGGTAAAGAATGCATGCTGTTAAAAGACTACCTTTTTTTGATAATTTGTTACAGCAAAATAGGAAACTAACATAGATAATGAAAGCCGAGATTTCACTGGGAAAAGAAACCTTCACCAATTCAAAGATATTTTTATATGTAAATTTCTATCACCTGCTTTATATGATTACTTATGCAAGTTTAACTGACATATTATTTTACTTGAAGAAAGATTTAAGTACAGAATATGTGCATGTATGTGGGCCTGAGTGAGTTTATGGGACCATGTGTGCGCAGGGGCATGCAGAGGCCAGGAAAGGGCTTCAGATTCCTTGGAACTGGAGTTACAGGCAGTTGCAAACCAACATGTGGCTGCTGAGAGCTGAACCTAGGCCCTTTGCAAGAGCCGTGAGTACTATTAATTGCTGGCTATCTCTCCAGACCCCTCTGTCACATTCTTAAAGAATTGTACCTGTATTAAATGTTTTGGATATAATGTTTTATCTCATATTTTAGTTATACTTGTAATTAAAGCAAAATTTAAACTTTTGCTGTAATAAATGTAAATATTAAACAATAAAAGTGGAAAGAACAAGGGCTATCACATTTACTTCTAGCAAATTTCAAGTTCCATAACCCAAATGATCAAAGACTATTTCTTCTATTTAAAGCCTTTTAAAGATTCTGAAGACATAATCAAGCTTGTCAGTGGTCATGTTTTTCATGGTTCAATTGAGGATATTGGCCTTTTTCTTTTTCATACATCGTTTTTATTCCCTGAAAAGTATTGATTTCATATTTCTATTTGGAAGGCATATTATATCCCATCATAGACACATCTGTGTCTTAAAAGCAATCTAGACAGGAGAGCATCCTGATTATTCTTGATCTATGCCCCTCAGCCATAAATTATGAATGGCCATGACCTTTTCATTTACTTACTGATACAGTTTCCATCATGGACACCACATGAGCAGCTTTATTATGCTTTTTTTTTTTAAAGCCTAGCCTGGTTATAACAATGTCTGTCATTTATAAGATTCATTCAGAGTGCTACAGAGTGCTTTATGAAATTTAAATTAATTTTCACATTACCCTAAAATGCCAGGCATCACCCTGTTATGTAAATAACTTGACACTGAAGTTAAATGAAGAGCTAAGAAAGGTTATTTCAAGACAACAATACACTCTTTCAACTTCACTTCTCCTCCTCAGCCCAACAAATTATCACTTTAATTATCTCACAAACAGTGTATGAATGTGCTTAGCTTTGTTCTTACCATTTGGATATCATCTATGATAAGAATTCTTAGAGCCAAGTTGATTCCTGTGTATCAGTAACATGATGCTAAATGTAGGAACAGGTAGTGTCAAACATGGATACCACCCCATTAAACCTATATCCTTAAACTCAAGAATGTGGGGCATATAATGTAGCAAAGTGTTCTGGGTTTGACTCACTCCTTTATACATCATATGTTACTGTCAGTATTTGTATTAAAAACTATCTGCTACTCTGGAAGGGGTCAGAGAATGTTTATTGTTCAAACTCCATGCAGGAGTTATAAGAGTGAAAACCTTCACAGTTTGTCATTTTAAAGAGGGGGCAAAAGAGTCAGAAATCATGTAAGCAATGGGGAGGGAAGAGAGAGAACTTCATGGTCAAGAAAACTATAGGAATGCAGAGTGGCATGAGAGAAGTCACTAAGATAGAGGGGAGAAAAGGAAGAAGGCCCAGGGAAGAAGGGAAGACCACCATGCCCTTGTAGCTACTGTGGAAGACTGATTTGTAGACATTTTTACAGACTTTATTCCTGACTCATGAAGTTTACATGGTAATTCGAACTAGCTGCAAATCAAAGGACACAGCTCTTACTAACACTCAAGGCATCAAGCAGGAGGCTCTTCCCACCCAACTTCACAGAGGCAGAGATGTCAAAGAAAAATCACATGTCTATTTTCTAAGATACAATGTTTTCATATTAACTTAACATGTATCCTGTGTCCCTGTGGTGAGATAATTTAGGGTTTATCATGTAAGAAACATTTCAAGTATATTATTATTATTATCATCTACAATCATCAAGATGAAAATGGGTTGCCAGATGTTATTCATCCTGCGCAACTAAAAATTTGGGCCATTTGACTTACATCTCTCCATTCGATGCAAAAATCAAGCCACCATTCTATTCTGTTCTACAAATCTGACTAGGGATAGGATACTGTATTTGTCTTTCTTGCTTTGCATATTTCACTTAGCAAAATATTTTCTAGAGCCACTCCTGTTGCTGAGGATGATAAGATTTCCTTCTCTTTAGGCTGAATAATCTTCCATTTCAAATCAAAACACTAGTAGCTAAAAAGCTGCAAACCACAATAAGCAATCATTGCACATCTAGTATAATTGCTTTTATAAAAAGAAGATCTGTGCCTTGCTCAACTATTATCAGAGAAATTTTCTCCTTCATGAATGGAAACTAACACAGAGGACTATAACTGGACAACATATGGAGAGTGAGAGACTTTGGAACACTCGCTTCTAAATAGGAGGTCTTCATAGAACCCCTTACATAAGACTCAGAGAGCTATGTGGAAGAGGAGGTGAAATGAATGTAATTGACAGAGATGATGGAGGACACCAGGGAAACAGTGTTCTTCAGATACAACAGAAATGATGCAATATGAACTCACAGAGATGTTGGCAACACACACAAGACCTGCACACTTGAAGCCAGACAACCCTAGCATTATGAGGGGGAAGTAGACATGAGCTCCCCGCCCCTAGCCAAGAATCTATCCATGGTTGACACCCACTTGCAAAGGAAAATTTAGTTTTCTCCAATAGAATCTCACTGGGTTTATATGACTTCACTGTTGGGTCCAAGTCATGCATTGTTCTACAACAGATGTTCCAATTTACAAATAGTATCTCAGGCCTTTAAGCAAAAGTTATCCATTTGCTCCTTGTTGTAACTTTGTATAAGAGAAACAAGACTGAATAAAGCAAATTACCTACTGAATAAAGCAAATTACCTACTGAATAAGGCAAACTACTAGAAGTATGTTTATTTCCCAACATTTGATGAATGTATACTATAAGGCAGAAATTTCTAGAAAGACATAATGCTACAACATGACCTTAGATGGATTACAATCCTTTAGACACCACTATGTCTTTAAATTTTGATATTTATCTGGAAAATGAAGTGGCTTAAACAAGCCAGAAAACTAGAAAGGGGACACTAGGTGGGTGCACATGTGTGGGAAGGGATAAAGGCCTTAGGAATGAATAGATAGCAGAACCCAGGTGGTATGGAGCTGGAAGGGAGATTATTGAGAGAAGGGTGGGAATACAGGGCAGAGGAAAGAGTGGAGGAAGAGCTAAAATGGAAGATGTATGAAAAAGTCATATAGAAATATCTTATATGCTCACTGAAAATTAATAGACATTGTTTGAACAGAGGTTCCCTACATGGGGCTTGAGAGGGAAGAAAAGGAAGGATTAATACTCTGCCAGTAACCATAGGTTATCAAACAAAACTTACACTGTCAAGCATGGGATACCTCCTACAAGTTGTTGATCACGGAGGTCCAAGTGGCCCCTAAGCAATGCAGGCCATTGTTGTTGTTCCTGGTTGCCCAAACAGAGCTCAATAGGAAGACCCTGCTGCTGAAGATACCACAGGCTTTGGTCACAGGATGTGGGGAGATGAAGCTTGAAGTTTCTCCCATGCTGGTGAGCTTTCTTAATGCTCAAAGATGGGATGGAAGCTACTGGCAGGAAAAAGCCAGTCTTACGAAGTTGTGAACTCTGAAGTAAAAGAATGACTGTCAAAAAATAAGATCTGGCTTTGTCCCACGGAGCCGAGCAGAGAGGAGCGGGCAACCCTCAGTAGGCCTGCTTTTGGGACCGGGAACCTCGCCCAACCAGCTTCCG
>PVIU01025206.1:0-24137 GCA_004026605.1 Ondatra zibethicus
TTTTTTAAGCTCAAGGACAATTTTATTAGCTTAAAAGAAAAAACTTCCAGGGTAAGCAAGTTATAAATCTCAGAAACTGTCCACCTGGAAGAAAAAGGAGAAACAAAGCTATGCCATTTAAGTTGGCATGGAGGTGAAACACACGGCAGACAAGCAGCTACACGGAGGGAAGAGGCTTTAGAGAAAGAGTAAGGAAGACCAGCATATCAGAAAAAGCCTATTTCACTTCTAGCCAGCATCTGAAAGAGACAGAAAATAGAAAAAGATTAAGTTATGCCTTTCTGATTCAGGCCTCAGAAAGGCAGGCCCAGTAAATCACTGGTATAATATAGAATCCTTTACCTGTTGGGAGCTTAAAGTTCCTTACACCCTCAGATGTCCAGGAAAAGCAGGAATATTAAGCATCCAGAATTTTTTTTCGCAGGGAAGGACAAACAACTTGTTTTTTCCAGAAGGTTAAGAATTAGAGGTGACTGATAGCCTGGCTATCCACATTTTCTGTTGGGCCAAGCCAAATTAAGTTCCTACAACCAGGACAGGAGGTTGGCTAGTAATCTAAATGACCCTTTTATTACCTGAAAAGCAAGGGGCCTCCTCCAAGTTCCCACAACCAGGACTGAATATATCTAATAGTCTAAATGACTCCTGCATTATCTGTATAGACAAGGGCTTTGCCAAGCTACCACAACCAGGACCAGAGGTAGATCATAGCCCAGATGGCCTCTATGCTATCTGTATGACTGAGACCAGGCCAGACCCTTCTTCAGGCCCTTAAGCTACAACAGACAGCCTTTCTCTAAAACCGATCTTCTTGGAAGAAATGGCATGTAGCCTGAGTTGAGTTCCAACATAATTATGCTTCTTTGTGCACGGGGGCCTGTATTACATCAGGAAACTTTTTCCAAAATATACTGTGCTTAAATATGCTGGCAATAACCGCCTAGCATCAGACTCTAAAAGCTTGATCCAGTATGATGAAGTTACACTAAACCAAGTTTTCATTCTCACCTCTTCATGATTCATTTCTCTGCCAGTCCTGACTCCACTATCAAACTTTCAGCACTGCTACACTTGTATCAAGTTGTATGCTTGCACTCTGCATGGCTCCTTCACCTATACATAACTCTCTAACACCAAAATAAAAACTAGACATCAGATCAGTAATTTAGGTTTTCAAACTGCTTACTGTGTGAAAGCTTAAGAAAGATAATTCATAAAACTTCAGCATCTTTGACATGAACCAAGTGTAAGGTTATTTGACTTTAATAATAATATAAAAAATTAACTCCACCTAATATTAAAATATAAAAGTTCATAACAATATTGTAAAAGAAAAGCTTCAGAGGCTGAGGGAGAACCAATTTGGTATCTTAATTCTTCTAGACACAGAGTAAAACTCTCACATCTGTGCTGCTTTGCCACTAAGAGGCATACAACTATGTAACAAAGTGGATAAGATTATTTCAGCCAATAAATGCACAATCCATGGAAGAATTACAGCAACATTTTGAAACCTCTAATACATGATGAAGGTAAACTAACATCAGTGAAAAGTATCAATCTTGTGCTCAATTTGGTACAGCATTCCCACAGCCTTGCAAAGAAACTGGGTTGAGTCAGGCAGTGGTTGTGCACGCCTTTAATACGAGCACCTGGAAGGCAGAGGCAGGTGAATCTCTTTGAGTATGAGGTCAGCCTGGTCTAGAGACTGAGTTCCTGGACAGCCAGGGCTACACAGAAACCCTGTCTCAAACCCCCTACCAAAAATGAAAAAAAAAAGGGGGGCTGATCTGACCTTTGCAATTCTGTCAAAGATTCAAAGAGATCTGCTGAACTGCAAGTTAAGTGTAAGAAAATAGACAGAATCCAAGCACCCTAAAAAGCAGCTGTTTCTTGGACTTGGCAGTTCTACCAGAGGTCACCTGAAATATGTGGGTATGGGAGCCAGGTCTAATTATTATATAACTAAACAACTTATAACAAATATCATACAAAGAGAAACAAAGTTTCTAAGAACACAGAACGAACTAGGAAGGAGAAAATGAGAAGCAAATTATACCCAACACACAGCACAGAAGCAAAAGCAAAAAGCCCTGTTCTGAGGAGAGGGAGTTGTAGCTATGCATTCTGCCTCTGCAATGTAAACGTATTTCAGGGATGCCACACTACTCCAGCAGATAAGGGAGCACTCCTCTATACCAAAAAATTCTAACCACTGATGGCAGGGAAAAAAAATAGAAATAGAAAACTGAACTAGAAACAAAGCAATAAACACAGTCAGTAATCGATCAGGAGTCAAAACCTATAAGAAAAAACCTGATGAGGAAGGACAGGAAGTTGCCACAGAAACCCTACCATGCTTGCCTTGTGGTATGTTCTCCGTGCCAAGGTTAAATCATACAAGTCTAAAACCTTAAATCTACCCACTTCTTCAGATTTAGTTTTCAAACAATGAACACTAAGAAGAATGACATAAACAACATAAGCAAGCGATCAACTAAAATCAGTGTCTGGGATCCATTTACCTGTAGGTCAGTGGCACAAGGAACTAGAAGAAAGGTGGCAGAAAAAACATTCAACTTCTAATACAGGAACTGGTGAGATGGCTAAGCAGATAAGAGCAATGCCAACACTGACTCCCAAGTGCTGGAATGGGCAGTAGTAGCACACACCTGTGATCCCAGCACTCAGGAGGAAGAGGCAGGTGGATCTCTGTGAGTTCAAGGCCACCCTAGTCTGAAAAACAAGTTCCAAAACAGAGTTATTACACAGAGAAATCCTGTCTCAAAATAACAAACAAAAAAGAGCAATGGCTACTCTCCCAGAGGACCAAGGTTCAATTCTCAGCACCAACATTTCACAGCCATCTGTAAATCCAGTTCCAGGGGATCTGACATTGGCTTCTGCTGTCTGTGCGAAGTAAGAATCTACACGTGGTGGTACACATGCAAAAATACCCAAACACATAAAATAAATAAATCAAACTTTTAAAAATCTTTGATTACAAACATACCAAAAACGCTGGAAATAATACATGAGTTCTGCTTAGTCCAATGAGAAAAGAAACATGTAAAAAAGCCAGAAATCCTAGGACATACATATATGGACCTTAAACTTTGAGAAGATAAACTTTGAAATCAATGTAAGATTTCACTGGATCTTCCCTAATACCCATGTCAAGAGAATGAAAGAACCAGTGGTTTTCAAACTGTGGTTCCTAGTAAAAATTAAAACTTTTAGAAAAGCAAGACTCACAACACAGGCCAATTCCACGGAAGCAACCAGGAACGAGACTAGCTGGACAAGTCCTCAGTAGCATCAGCCCACAAACACCTGACCCTAGAGCACCACACTAGGCCCTCCCATTGAACTGCCTAAATCTAGTACTGTGGGCAGGGTGGACTGCTGGAATCACCTCTATTTCACCTTTTCCTGGGCCTGGACAGATGCCCTAGCCTTTCTGCCTTCACCTATGAAGCATAAGGAAACTGCAGGGGCAAGTGTGAAATCTCATGGCCATATCCTGCACACTAGACATATGATGCTACTGCTGCTATCAAACACTTCAATCCTAAAGCTAACAGTTAAAACTCAGTTGTTAATTAGTGAGAAAGGCTCCAAAGATCAAATGGCCCAGAAACCTTACTAGAATGCTATAGGAATAGATAGAAGAAGCAAAGCACCAGCTACCGGCCTACGCCTTCTCCCAGAGGACAGGTGGTCAGATGCAGTCAGAGTGCTTCAAGGGTCTTGTCACAGCAAAAAGTAGCTCTCGTAATGCAAAATCAACAAGCTTGCTGCTTGCTGCCTGCTGTCCCCGTCCCTACCCCTGCTTTGTTCACCAGCAGCCAAGTAGCATGATAAGCTGAAGAAAAATAAAACTTGCCAAAAATTGAGAAATTCTTAGAAAAAGCATTGTCTCTGCACATTGCCTCCTTGCTTTTTGCCAATCCAGAAGGAATGAGGGTGAGGGATCATCAATCCTCCCAGGTCTATGTGAGACATGGCAGGAAGTGAGCTCATCAGAGGTGATAGGCATGCTAGGCTGAGCCTGTCCCAGGCACGGACACTTCTCAGTGAATACAGCAAGGTGGTAAAAACCTTTATGTTTCATGACAATGCAATATTCCACTTTCACCCAATCAGTTTGTATGATATCACCCTTTTTTACAAGGGGTGGGGTATATAAGAATGAATATGTCCACAGAAATTGGAAGAGGGCAAGTGGATCCCCTAAGGCTGGAGTGACAGGAGGTTGTGAGTCACTCGATGTGGATGCTGGGAACTGAACTTGGGTCCTCTGCAGGAGCAGCATGTTCTATTTACTACTGAGCCACAACGTCCTTGTTTTGTTGTTGTTGTTTTGGGAAAAAAAAAAAAAAGCTTTGGTTACCTTATTATTGATCTGCTCCATCACTTTGACAAGTTTGTGTGGTTTCCCTGGTAATCTGACACTGTTGACTAGGGTTTAACAGGAAACGCTGTGATTCTGACTCATGACAGTTCTTGTTGCCATTTTAAGGAAAAATGAACATGCTTACTTCATGATCCACGCTCTCAGTGGCCATGCACTGGTTGTTGGCCAGGGTGCTGATCTCACGGCTCTTGGGGGTTTCCATGCGGCAGCTGCAAAGAGGCACTTCCTGGAGGCCATCCGTCTCCAGCACATCCGGACCATTGGCCAGCCCTAAGTCACACAGACACATCAGCTCAAGCAACCCTGACCTACAAAGGGTCGTCCAGAGAACAATCAATTACAGTCCTTACAAAGATCATTTATGAACTGAAATTACACATCAGCACTGCTCAGGGGAAAGTGTTCACATACTATTTTGTAAGGTGGCAGATTGTATCTTACCCACAAACTACCAAATCCAAGACTACTTATTAATTTATATTTATAGGGTCCATGCCATAGGCCAGGCTGCATGTTCATCATCAATTCCTAAATCTGGTTTCCAAGCAAGAAAAGTGTTCACTACATATTGAGATATTATTTTCCTCATTTGGTTCTAATTTATACCCATAAAAAGAAATTCCATTTAGAAGGTTTTACTGATGGTTTAATTGTTACTTAGAATATTATTCACCAACAAAAGAATCCATATATTAGGCAGAAGAAGGAAAACAAAAAAAAAGGGGGGGCCCATCAAATGGCTTTGGAGAGTTAAAAGAGCATGTTGCCAGGTCTAAACACCCAAATTCAATCCCCAGGACCCACACGGTAGAAAAACTGAAAGGTAACAGTTGTCCTTTAACTCCACACACATAACATGACAGACAGATACAGATATAAACAGTTGTCCTTTAACTCCACACACATAACACGACAGACAGACAGATACAGATATAAACAGTTGTCCTTTAACTCCACACACATAACATGACAGACGGACAGATACAGATATAAACAGTTGTCCTTTAACTCCACACACATAACACGACAGACGGACAGATACAGATATAAACAGTTGTCCTTTAACTCCACACACATAACATGACAGACAGACAGATACAGATATAAACAGTTGTCCTTTAACTCCACACACATAACATGACAGACAGACAGATACAGATATTAACAGTTGTCCTTTAACTCCACACACATAACACGACAGACGGACAGATACAGATATAAACCACAGTGAAAACAAAAGCCATGAGGCCCAGGCAAAGCCTCTGCCTTCTAAGCTGAGCCCACTCACTCTTAGAAAGAGTTCATGCAAAAAGGATTCTGGGATCTGACTAGTAACTCCAAGGACTGCTTCTTCCAAAGGACACTGGAGCAGACCATGTCCTCTTTCTTGTGAAACAACAGAGATAAAAGGTGAACTGAGTTTGAACAGTATTGCAATTCTGAAAATAATTAAGTAATATTCACACCTAAAAACAGACTAGGACTGACAAGGTAGTGCAGGCTTTTAATCCCAGCACTTGGAGGACAAAAACGGAAGAGCTCTGAGTTCTAGACTAGCCTGAACTACACATCAAGTTCCAAGTCAGCCATGCTACACAGTAAGATCCTGTTTCAAATATTAATTAATTGAAATAAAAATAAACACTGTGAGTGCAACTCTCATTGAGACCAAACCCAAAGAACCCTGAGGACTCCAAGCCAGTAAAGACCTTACTCATCTCATGAAAACTAATTTTCAGCTATTTCTTCTGAATGTCCGGATTATAGAAAAATGAAACGGTTAAGTTCAGCAACTCAAAACCAGCCAAGTGATTTATCGAGGGACTTACCAACAGAAAAGAACAAATAACTATAACCAAGTAATTATTTTTCTGGCCAACTTCCATTTTGCTCAACACAAGCCTTCCCTGAAATCCCTCAACGAGCCCTGAACTGCTTCTGGTTTGGAGCTGCCTGGTCTACAAATTCTTCAAACTCTCCATATACACACAGTGCTTCACTTGGTCTCTAGCAATACTATGCTGAACCCAGAGGTCCACCTTCACCCGAAGAAGACATTCATTGTTCACCTCTGGCCTCTGGAAAACAAGATGTGGGTCCTAACTAATCTACTCCCCCCACAGAGAACTAAAAAATGATGGAAATATAGGTCAGTTGGCATTGTTTACTTAGCATGCACCAAGACCTGGGATGGGTCCTCAACACTGAATATACTAGGTATGATGGCCTATGATCATAGCACTCAGGTGTAAACGAAGACATTGGTTTTCTGGTCATGTGGAACTGAATAATCACATGGAAACTATATTAATTACAACACTGTTTAGCCAGTGGTTCAGGCATACTCCTAGCTAACAACCTTTTTTTCGTTTTTCAAGACAGGGTTTCTCTGTAGCTTTGGAGCATGTCCTGGAACTAGCTCTTGTAGACCAGGCTGGCCTCGAACTCAGAGGTTCACCTGCTTCTGCCTCCCGAGTGTTGAGATTAAAGATGTGCACTACCACCGCCTGGCTAGCTCTTAAATCAACCCATTTCTATTAATCTATGTATCACCATGAGGCTACGGCCTACCGGAGTCTTTTTCCTTGGGTAGGGCTGCTAAATAAGAGTGTGCCTGACTCCACCTTCTTTCCTTCTCTATCTGCTTAGGATTTCCCACCTTGCTATATTCTGCCCTACCATAGGCCAAAGGACCTTCTTTATTAGCCAATGGTAGTAAAACATATTCATAGCATACAGAGGGGAATCCCACAGCACTCAGGAGATAGAGGTAGAAAGATCAGAAGTTCAAGGCCAACCTGACAACTTTAGAAGGAAGTTAAGGCCAAGCTGAGACCTTGTGTCAAAGACAGTTTAAGAAACAAAATAAACAAGGGACAGTTTTAGCCACAAACCTCTGTGGAAAAAAGAGCTAGTGACATGTAAGTTTAGCTGTCTGATTTCCCTGTAGTAACTACACCTCATAAGATCAGAAAGTCTACACCAAGACTCAAACCAGAATCACTGAAAGTATAAAATGGGCCTTTGAGGGGTTTCCATTCAGCAACTTGATTCATAAATAGGGAACAGACAGAAACACAGAAAGTGGTCAGGAACTGTCCTGTCACACCAACCACGTGTGGCTGAGGTGAGACGAAAGAGTGCACATTCCTGGACAGCGCTGTCAGAACACGTACATCTATGTAGATGTGGGTGTGCTTCAATCTCCAAAAGTGAAGAACTACAGAGACATCAAAAGAAACGGCTGACACAACTTTCAGGCATGCACACTATCAGAGCACGGTTCAAGAATGGAGTTGTTTCGGGCGGTGGTGGTGCACGCCTTTAATCCCAGCACTCAAGAGGCAGAGACAAGGGGATCTCTTTGAGTTTGAGGCCAGTCTAGTCTACAGAGTGAGTTTTAGGACAGCCAGGGCTACTCAGTGAAACCCTGTCTTGGGGGGAAAAAAGAGAGTAGTGTTGAGTGCTTATGAGAAAACTCCCAAGAAACCAACCAACACTAGAGTCTTTTCAGTGATTTCAGTTTCTTCAAAGACACAGAATTTGTTCTTAGAATGTACTTTAATGCCCCTTCCCAGGTGTAGTAGGTACAAGTGAATTTACTTCAGATTATTCATTACAACTGGCTATTTTTGGTTATATGCTTTTATGGAACATGCAATTTACTTGTTACAAGTGGCTTGTCCACCACCTGTGGCTTGCCCTTGTGATTGTACTCTTTTCTCATGTGACTCCTCTTAACCATCAGAGTATAAACTGTCAGATGCTCTGAATAAAGTTGGCTATTGCATGAGACCTTAGTCCGCCTTATTTATGGGCTCCATTTCCCCACATCCCACCACCTCTAAAGTGGTAAACAAAGACAATCTCTCTTCTGACCTTGGGCTCTCCTGATCACCCATGTGGCCAGTGTCCTCGGCTCATCTTCATTCAAGCTCAAATCCTTAGCCTACTACCTTCACACACCTCCAAGCAATTCAGTGGGAAAAGACAATGGAAGCACAAACTTTCACTTAGGTCCTCAGCTCAAGTCTAAACCCTCTTGTACCAAGACTGGATTGACCATCTGAACCAACTGATCAGCTTCGGCAAACTCTAAGATCTTCACTCATACTTCCAGCACTCCTACTACCTACCTTCAGGTATCTCAATTCCATACTTTAAAAATGAAGACAAGTAGGCAATGCTGTTTTTCTTCAAGGAACTGATTCTCTAAGTCAAAAGTATGTTTGTTGTATACAAACCAATCCCTGACTGATGAATCAGAGGTGATCAATCACAGGAAGGTCAATATACAAAATGGCATAGGACCTAAGGAACAGCACTACAAACTGCCCCCTCTCCTTCCTCTATAACCTCGATAGATGTGCTTTGATTCTTAAGACTTTATAGTTTCATTTACCACTTTTGGCCTTTATTTGTATGAGAGATGGATCAGGATATTTTTACATAGAAGGGCCCCTAAATGGCATCACAATATCATGTTTATTCACCTACAACAGGCAGGGTTCTGTTATACAGTACTGGGGTTGATGTGATGAAGTACTATTTTGTGATTACAATTAAATTTCAAACCTCCCGAATCTAAGTTTAGAATACTTAAAATACGGTTCTAGTTCACTTAGAAAGGAGGCATATGTTAACTACAATGGGGCATTATGAGATTTGAAAAGGTTTGTGAAAAGAAAAAAAAAATCACTTCTTTGGACAAATCCAAGATCCATGAGAGGTAAAAGGTATGGTTTGCTAAATTACCTAAGTAAATCACAGCTTCCTAAGAATCTGAAATCTTAAAAAGCCGGGTATTTGTCCTTTAAAAAACATTCATTAAATCCCTAGAGTAAAATATAATTCTATAATTTCAAAATATGAACAGAGTGTAAACAGCTCTGGGGTCTTACATTTCCCCTTAACATTCTATTTCATAAAGATTTTAAAAATATAATTAGAGTTTTCACTGTTAGAAGCTTTTTCAGTAATTTAAAGAAAGGAGAGCAGAAAGTGAGAGCAAGACACAACAATTCAGGCATAATGGCAGATGTGACTGCACCTGTGACTGGAGGCTGCACTCCACTGCAAACACACCCCAGCAAGAGACCAGAAGACAAGCTACAACCAACCAGAGATAAAATCAGAGATCATTTAAAGGCACACTGCATTACATTCAGAGGAGGGTGACATCTTTTTAATCAAGGATTCCACACATATCAGGCTCACAACTGAGAAACTACTAGCACCATAAACTAGGCATAAGGCATTGGCTACTTTGCTCTTAGAAGGATCTCACTCACACTTTCTGTCTTTCTCCCGAGTGGACAGTGAACTGGCAAATGCATTTGTATCGTGTCTTTTCAGTCACCTTAAACAGTGCACTTTATCAGCTGGGCAGTGGTGGTGCACACCTTTAATCCCAGCACCAGGGAGGCAGAGGCAGGTGGATATCTGTGAGTTCGAGGCCTGCCTGGTCTACAAGAGCTAGTTCCAGGACAGGCACCAAAGCTACAGAGAAATCTTGTCTCAAAAAAACCAGAGAGAGAGAGAGAAACAAAACAAAACAATGCACTTTACCAAACTGTCTATTATTATATTATTATCCACCAGGGGGCATCAGGGTAACACAGAACCAGACCAGTAAGCAAGCAAGATGGTGTAGTCATACTCTAACACCAACCTTCATTTTCTGTCTGGGAAGACAGAATTCCTCTGACACGGAGATCCAGGGAATCCAGAGAAACTTCCATATACCCAGCGCTGTCTCCCAGAGCTGCCTGCTCCGTGCTTCCTGGAGATGACTTACAAGTCTCGGAACCTATACACAGAACGTACACATCATGAAAATTGCCCAACAGTGATATATATCCAGAACATTCCAGGAAGACCAAAGAGATGGCTCCATAGGTAACAGTGCATGTATCTAAGTCCAACAACCTGAGTTCAATCCATAGAACCCACACAGTGAAGAGAACTCCCATAAGCTGTCTTCTGACCTCCATAACATGCACACACAATAAAAAGACACAACAAACTCCTGTTTTAAAAACCCAAAATTAAAACACAAACACTCTAATCAAGAGGCCAGTTCCCAAGAAAGGCACTAATTCTGATGAACACCTGGGCCACTTCAGCTTCAACTATCATTTTATTTCCTGTACATTACTTTATTAATTCCCATGAATACCCAGTTTCACAAGAAAAGGGGTGATCAAGAAAAAACGAGAAAGCCAGGAATTATGGTTCATATTTCTAATCCTAGCACATGGGAGAACATGGCCAGCGTTGGGTACACAATGAATTTCAGGCTATCCTGGACTCGAATGAGATTCCCACCCATCCACTCAGAGGGGGAAAAAAAAAAATCCATGAACTTGATACTACATTCTTTTTTTAAGATAAAAAGAATAGATTATTTAGTGGTTTTATGTTTATCAGTGTTTTGTGTTCAGGTATGTATGTGCCCCACATGAAGATCTGGCACGCCCTGAGGTCAAAAGATAGTGTTGAGTCCCCTGGAACTGGAGTTACAGACAGTTATGAGCCCATATGTAGATGCTGGGACTTAAACTCTGATCCTTTGGAAGAGCATCCAATGTTTTTAATTGCCTAGTGATCTTTCCAACTCCAATTAGTGCAATCTTATATCCAGATCTCCTAAATAAAAACTGATAAAATAATAAAGAAAATAAATAAAAATGTGATAAAGGAACTAGATCTGGCAGTTCATGTTAATCCCAGCACTTGGGAAGCAGTGGCAGTTGGACCTCTGAGGGATACACAGTAAGACCTGTCTCAAAAGAAAGAAAAGTGATGAATTTCTGTAAATTGTTTTAAAGTTTAAAATAAAATGGAAAAAAATCTACGAGTTTGAAAGACCCACTAACATGATAAAACAATTTAACGATGTAGAAACCTGTACCTGAGATGATACCAACCTTCCTGCTGTTTTAGCCCACAACTGAAGATACCCTAGGATTCAGCCAACATCCAACCCGTCAAGCATGGTAGTCTATGAAGTACACCACTGACTGAAGGGCAATAAAATCTAAACATGTAAAGATGGAAGGATCCAAAGAGGACTAATTCCAAAACTAGTTCTATAGATCATCTAGTAGGGACAAAAATTTATGTAGGCCCTAATCTTTGAGGACAAGGGAGGGTAGCAGCAATAGGTCAGCCTGCCCCATACTTCCCAAGATAGCCTGAGAGACCTGCAAAAAATTGAGTATTTCCAACTACAAATACATTTCAAGAAGAATTTTAAAAAGTGTGTATACATTACATAATACTTAAGAGTGGCAAAGAACAGGTGACTATGTTTCTGAATATTAGTATGCAGTATTATGTAAATGACTAGAAATAAATGAATCATTAAGACAGGTATGATACAAACATATTTTAATTAAAACTGTATTCTGTGCCTAGATCTTAGACAAGAAATTTCAAGCATAGATAGATTTTGCAAAATTTTAAACATTTTATATAAAACAATAAAATTCACATTATTCAGTAAATATTTAAGTATGCATTTTACACTTTGAAGCCAAAATGGCAAAAAACGGACTCTTTACCCTCAAAGTATCTTTTAGTCTTGGATCTACAAACACTTGTGAGAGTCAGCAGCGAAAACCGTATGGATTTTCTGTTCTCAAAGAGCAACCTGAGGTGAAATAAATGGCAATGTTCATGAATGAACAGGCAGAGCAGGTGGTCAGGAAGGCACAGGCCCTATATCAAAAATCTATGTAGTCCTTCCCATGTCATGTGGCTGCCCACAAACCTCCTTTTCTGTCAGGAGAAGCTAGACTGACAATTAAACAAAACTGTCTATGTAGCATGAAGTAAATGAAGCAGATTAGAAAACTCTAAAAAGGCATCTCCACACCACTGTTAATAAAAACCTCAAGGCAATAAGTAACATTAAGAGATGGCTTAGTGGTTAAGAATACTTGCAACCTTTAAAGAAGGCCTGAGTTCTGTTCTCAGAACCCAAACAGTGGCCCACGAGCATCGGTGATTCCAGTTCCTGGGAATCTGACACCCTCTTTTGACTTCTTGGGTCACCAAGCATTTACATAAGAGCATACACATATAGAGACACTCATACACATGAATAGTAAGTACATCTTTAAAAAAGAAAAAGTAACCGTAGTTCATTTGATCCACTGTAACAGATCAACTGCATACCTACAAAAGGGAGCTGACTCTTCCTCACATATTCAAATACTGCCTCAAAGTACATCAAGCATCTATGTGAAAGCTGAAAATTTTTCAGAATATGGAATAAACCCTGGTAGCCTGGTTTATTCAAAGATTTCTGTTTGTTTGGTTAATTGGTTTTTGGTTTGTTTGTTTGTTTTTCAAGACAGGATTTCTCTGTAGCTTTGAAGCCTGTCCTGGAACTAGCTCTGTTGACCAGGCAGGTCTTGAATCAGAAACTCACAAAGATCCACCTGTCTCTACCTCTGAGTGTTGAGATTAAAGGTGTCGCCACCACCATCTGACTTGTTTGTTTTTGTTTTGTTTTTCAAGACAGGATTACTCTGTGTAGCCTTGGCTGTCCTAGAACTCACAGAGTCTGCCTTTGCCTCCCAAGTGCTAGGATTAAAGGTGTGCGCCACAGCGCCTGGCTTACTCACAAATTTCTTAGAACAAATAAAGTAAGAACCATAAAAAAAAAAAAGCAATTCATAAATTTGGCTTCATTGAAAACTTTCACTAGCTTTCTTACCTAAATATACTGTTAGGAAAATGGAAAAGCAAGCCACAGGCTAGGAACAAAACATGCAAAATATTCATCTGATTGAAATTCTCAGTGAGAAGATAAATGACCTAAACTTAAAAGTGAATGAAAAACACAAATACACACTTCACAAAAGAAAATACACACAAGCTAAGAAAGCTCCATCTCATTATTGACCTGGTAAAAACAAACTGAAGCTACTAAGAAACACTACGGCACACCTTCTGGAGCCACGAAGTTACACAGACTCCAACAAGCAAAGGTAAGGACAGAAAGGACTTGAGCTCCAAGTACTGTGATGGTGATATACAAGGGGACCCAAGCTAAACAACGGTTTGGTGGTTTTCCAAAGACTTGAGCACACCATATGCAACTGAGTTAGGCCAGCCAGAAAGATGTGAAACACCTGTGCTTCATTCAGACCTTCCTATCAGCTTCCTTTCTGAGAGCATAACCCAGCAGAGACCAGCGTTCACCCACAAGAAAATGACAGCATCCCACACAGTTGGTACACTTCTCAGAAGGCAAAAAACAAATTGCTGTGGACAGGTCCAAGAGGAGGGTGCCCAAAACAATTATCTCAAAAGAGACAGAGCAGGAAAAAAAAGACTCTATATTGAGCAACTCCATTCACAGAATTCTACAAAGTACTAGAATATCAGCAAAAGAGAAAATCAAGGGCTTCCTGGGAATGCAGAGGTGGTCACAGGCTAAGGGAAGGCTACCTAGCAGCAGGGTTAGGGACACACAGAGGGTGAAAACAATGGTGAACTGATCCTGGTGAGAGTTCTATAATTTGTCTACATTCCACTCTATGCCAGGCACAACTCAACGAAGCTATACAATGAACGTGGGCAAACTAACCCTTTGTCCCTCTGATCTGAAGGACATGTTCTTGATTTCACCTTAACAAACTACTATTAAGAACTATGGATGAGTGACAAACCCTCAGGCCACAGAGGCAGCCAGGAATCATCACAGACTCCCTTCTTCCATATGGCACAGGAAAGTCCAGGCACTACTCCTGTGCAGGTGACAAACTATCCATGTCGGCTTAGTGCCCGGGAATGAAGCCAGGTCAACTAGGTTTATTAGAAAGAGACTACCTGAGGATCACTTAAATTTCTCTAAAGAAGTCATTTCAAACATTTTTTACAGGAGATCCTATTTCCAAGTGAAATCCTTCACATAGACCAGCCCAGGCGACCTTCCTGCTGACACGCCACACACAGCTTGCAAAGGCCCCAGCTCCACTGTGCTCACCAAGCATGCTGCTTGGCTTCTTTCTACTTCTCCGCCTCCTTTTCCGAGCAGGCTTGATCCAAGGACTGTCAGTCTTCCCTCTCCTCTTGAGAAATTTCTTCTTGATACTGGATTCAGAACTCTGGAGGACCAAAGGGCATGCACATCAAAGGCAAAGCAGGGGGAGCTCCTGAGAGCAAAAAGGACTATGAGTTGTTTGTCTCAAAAATCAAATAGTTGCTATATTTTGATTTTTCCTCTAAAAGATTCATTTCACTTTTGGACACGTTTCCAGGTTATATTCTAAAGACACATATGCTGTTCCAAAACATCTCACTAAGCCCAGTCCTTTTAGAACTAACAAAATAAAACTAAAATACAATTTGTAAGTTTTACATGAGTTTGGTACACTGGAAAAGAATAAACTGGAAATTTCTACTCAGGACTAAGCAAATAAGCTCAATAAGTAATCTACTTTTCATTATACATATCTACTCATCTTGATCAAGAAGGAACAAACAAAGCTCAATGTGCCCTAGAATCCACACAGGCACATGCTACATGGATAACAAGAAAGAAGTATAATCAATTTATAACAATACAAAAGGTTGCACATCTGTTCCCATGTTGCAAGTGTAGAAAGTACATTTAACAACCACAAATCACAACAGACCTACAGCACAAATTCTAGTGCCAGGAGATGATAGAAAAAGGTCACATGAAGAAAGCACATGAGTTTCTCAAACCTACTTTCCAAAGACATATATAGACACACTGAGGATACTATACTGATACCCAGGAAGAGTCACGTGGCACAGCATCCCAAGTAATCCCAATTATATGGAAGTATGTCCACCTGCCCAAGCCATGGGTTGGATGTGTGTGTCTACGTCAGTCACCCCAGCAAATTTGTTAAGGAACATCTCCAACACACATGCTTATATTGTAAAAGTCCCTACAAACAACCCCTCATTCCACCCTGAGTTTCATACATAAAAACTTTTGAAAAACTCCAACAAGCACTGCAAAGTTTTCTACTGTCTCGATCATGCTATAGGACCCCAGGAAATAATGTTCCATCACCAAACCCAAGGATCCTGTATGTGTCTTCCTTGCCTTCACCACAGCAGTCTGACACAGGGGACACTTTCTCCCTCTTCAATTTTTGGTCCAATACTTTATCTTACACAGATAACTTTTCCCTCAAGCTCACACACTTCTTATCTCCTCTGCTTAATATTCACACGTATGTGGTCTACTTCACAGGTAGGTTGGCTATTCTATTCCAGGGATTCACCTATTTCAAACCTACCCAGCTCCTACAAATCCGAGGATTCTACGTGCCAGGTAAGAGACTCTGCCTCAACACAGCTCAAGTTCAACAGCTTCTCAGCAGCCAACACAGCACAACTCACCACTGGTATGAATAACCAGAAATATAGAGCCACACCTTTCCCTCAGAACCAAACACAGCCCTAGGAGTGTCTGACCTGCTATTGTATCTCAACAACCAGATCATCACACTTGCTCTGAGCTACAAGGCTAAGTGACTTCTTCCCTTCAGACAAGACCCCTGAACACCCTGTGACTTTCAGCATACACAAGAGGTGGTAACAGTAACCTCACCTGAAGATCTGAATCATATGAACATAAAATAAATGTCAGATTACCAGGTCAGACTCATCTCCACCATCTTCATCCTCCCCTGTGTCAGGTGACTCCTGCTCCTCCTCCGAATCTCCATCCATCTGATCATGGCATAGGACAGGGAGAGGACAGGGAGAAAACCAAATAAAAAACAAAAACCAATTAGATCTTTTAGGAGAATACAAATGAATGCAAAACAAATGTTAAAAAAGCTGGCAGATATACATGGAAGGATCCTCATTGTCTGTCCCATTATAAAGACAAGTTACCTGGCTGGCTCTGGCCAGGGAGCTTCCAGAGAACAAGATACTATGAGTTTCTGTTCCCATTCTCTGTTAAGATACTACATAGCAAATGGACCCACTCTGATGACTCAAATTCAACTGCATGCAAGACATGCCATATATATGTAAAAAGTGGCAAAATGCACACGCACGCACATGCGCATACAGAGACAGAGAGAGGGAAAGAAAGAGAATATATTCTGAAGGGCTATGTAAAATAATACACAATCAAACCTACCTCTAATCACACTAGTAGTCTAGTCCCTAAAGCTGTAAGTGCTATGTTCCAGACACACTGAGCCCATGCATAAACGTGTTTCCATGCTGAACACACTTCAGTGACTCTTTTCTAATTATAGACAAGTTTTGTAATCCTTTCTACATCAGAACACCAAACACAACTTGTTTTTCATACTGTATTCATCTTTCCTATCTATACTGTCAGTACATGAATACAGTGTCCACTTGCCCCAGACCCACTCACTGCAAGACAGGGCTGTGGTCTCTGGTATGCTGCAGTCTGACTCTCTGTAGGATGCACTCCAGAATAGTCCACTTCTTTCTGATGTTCCCAGCTCAACAAAACCTATAGGGTTCCCAATCAAGCTACATTGCAAACAAGCCAAGGTCCTTCAACAAAAGGTAGACGAGGAGAGGTGTGGAGCTCCTGAGTCAAACGGCATCCCTCTCCCATAATATATATCTTATTAAGACCCTAACACGTCTCTTGTTTACCTATTCTATTTCTTTCTTTTTTAAAGATTTATTTATTTATTATATATACAGTGTTCTATTTCCATATATGCCTACAGGCCAGAAGAGGGTGCCAGATCTCATTACTTATGAGAGTGAGACACCATGTGGTTCCTGGGAATTGAACTCAGGACCTCTGGAAAGGCAAGCAGTGCTCTTAATCTCTGAGCCATTTCTCCAGCCCCTTGTTTACCCATTCTTTTTTTTTTGGGGGGGGGGGGAGTTTGTTTTTTTGGTTTTTTGGCTTTTTTTTTTGGGGTTTTTTGAGACAGGGTTTCCTCTGTGGCTTTGGAGCCTGTCCTGGAACTAGCTCTTGTAGACCAGGCTGGGCTCGAACTCACAGAGATCCGCCTATCTCTGCATCCCAAGTGCTGGGATTAAAGGCGTGCGCCACCACCGCCCGGCCTTGTTTACCCATTCTTAACACTGCTGATGTCTCCTACATTCTCTCATACAATTCCAAGAACTGCTCTCAATCTTCATAGCACTTCAGAATTTACAGCTATGCAGAAAGTTGTGATTAGATTTTGATGGGACTATTCTGAGCTTAGAGCTAAACCTAGAGACAATGTATTTGTAATTTGATAAACACATTAAGCAAATTTACACCACATTATTGTTGAATGTGTTACCCTAGGTACTCTGGATGTGCCAAGAATTACAGCCAAGCTTCTAGGTGTTTTGTGGTTTATCTTTCAGATTACTGATCATTGAGAGATTCACAGATACCATCCTTAAGACAACCCGAGTATGGACAGACAGAAATGAACACTGATGTCTAGACCCATGCATTTTTTTTTTCTTTCAGCTTTTCAAGACAGGGTCTCTCCTTGTAGCCCTGGCTGTTCTGGAACTCATTCTGTAGACCAAGTTGGTCTCAAACTCAGAAATCCACCTGCCTCTGTCTCCCAGTGCTGGAATTATAGGTATACATGATCAAACCCAGCTTATTTTCTAGTTGATGTTTAAAAAACATGACTAGGCATTTATAGATTTGCTGATGTATATTACAACATCACACAAAAACAAGAGATGTCTATGTCTTGATCACATGAAGTATAGTTCAAAGGCTGTAATAGTTGTTCTGAGGTTTTTCCAAGATTTTAAGGTGGACGTTCATATTCTCAGTAAACTCTTCCGCCATGTCCTTTTAAATATTAAAGTTTTAATTACTTCTCATCTGTTCTCATCAGTTTAAATATTAAAGTTTCTTTCTGGCTTTTCTCTTATAGCATCACTCAAAACAGTCTATGCTATTCTCCTTATGTTAATGCTAAAAGCAGCAATCTCACCCTCATTTTATGACCAATAATAGAAATGCTTTTAATTTTCACCAAAAAATGTAGCCTTTATTGTAGACTCGGGGACTTTGCTGGTTTTATTTAAGTTTTCTTTAAACTTGCTAGGCAGTTGTTTTGCTCTTTTGTCTGTTTAATTTTAAACAAAACTGAGCAATACAACTACCAAATAGAAAAGAGATTAAACAGAAAGGATCACTTTAAAAGAGCTGCTTGACAATTACATGTATGGCACAGGTAAGGAAGAAAGCACAAGTTGAAATCCCAAGGAAAAGGGAGAATAAAGAGTACTAGTTGGTAAAGAGTAAGTTAGAAGTAAGGAACCAGAATGTGATGCAACTAAAACCTGTGTTCAGTAGCAGAGGAAGTTGTCCTCATTCTAAGAACAACAGAAAACAACTCTGGTAAGCAGGTCCAGCTTTCTGGCTAAAAGGGTGAGGCACTCCTAACAACCACTGTGCCCAACTATCACAGTACCTTAATTAGCTTGTAACACACAGCTCGATGAGAATACCAATCTTTCTATGACTCAGTAAGGCCACAGGAGAACATGATATTATGGTGACTAGGCAAACAAGGATCATTTCTGGATCAAAGAACTTCTACAAAATGAATTTCTAAAAAGACAGGCAACCTAATATCTAATAAATAAATGGTTGATACTTCATCAGTTCTTCACAAACAAAAGCATCTGTGGTGGTTTGAATAAGAATGGCCCCAACAGGCTCATATATTTGAATGCTTATTAACCAGAGAATGGCACTATTTTTAAGGATTATAAGGATTAGGAGGTGTGGCCTTGTTAGAAGAAGTGTGTCACTAGGAATGGGCTTTAAAGTTTCAAAAGCACACACTAACCCCTGACTCCCTTCTTCCGGCTACCTGTGGATCCAGATGTAGAACTCTCAGCTACTTCTCCAGCACCATGTCTACTAATATGCTGCCATGTTCCTCACTATGATAATGAACTAACAATTTGAAACAGTAAGCAAGCCTGAATTAAATGCTTGCTTTTTTGCCATGGTCATGGTGTCTCTTCACAACAATAGAAAACATTCACTGTTTTCATACAAATGAAAAACAAACATAAAGAACAGTATTCAGTCTTCTAGAAAGCAGGAAAAGGTACATTAAAACTATACTACACCAGCACTATACACTCACTAAATGGGCAATGGCAAGAGTGGCAAGCCAGCACAGCAAACAGGATAATCAGAAGTAGCTGACAGAGATGTAAATGCCTACAACCCTCTTTGAAACTGTCTAGCAGTGTCTGTGGATTAACAGGCACAGTGATCTATTTCCAGTTTGCATCATGAAATCACCTGTGCATAGGATAATGGTGTGATTGTCACATCAAACAGCCTTAGAAAGTCCCATAAAGAGCGTAATGGACATCTAAATCAGAACAGAATCCAATAAAGGAACAATGTATCATGGTGGTACTCAGTCTCAGGATCCATATATTCTCTAAAGAGATTACTAAGAACTATGAAGCACTTCTGTTAATTTTCCTACTGACATTTATTCCAGTAGTCGTGGGTTGAGAATGCAAGATTACAAGAACAGTTAATTAGGAACCAACGAAAAGACAGCAACACAAGTGACTCTCTAAGGACTTAAGAGGCAGACACATGTAAGCACTAGATGATAGTACCAGTCTTATAGATCTCTTAAAACAGTTTCAGAGATCCCCAGACTACCTGAATTCTACAAGACTGAAAATTAACAAAGCATCCGGGTGGTGGTACACGCCTTTAATCCCAGAGGCAGAGGCAGAGGCAGGCGGATCTCTGTGAGTTCGAGGCCAGCCTGGTTTACAAGAGCTAGTTCCAGGACAAGCTCCAAAGCTACAGAGAAAACCTGTCTTGAAAAAAAAGAAAGAAAATTAACAAAACTTCAAACACAGTGGGTGAAATAAGTTGTAAGACAATAAAAAAAACCAAACAAATAAAAAAGACACGCACCATGTGCTTCTTCTATAAGAACAAAATTAAGCACAATTTTAGTGCTGGTACCCAAGTAGGCGGTATTCTTGTCTACTGAGTTACATGATGGGATCTTGAAATGCAACACTGGTTAGTCTCAAACTCTTCAGCTCAATAAACCCTCAGTCCCCAAGTATCTGGGCCTATAAATTCATGACATCACCACTGACTTAATATTAAAAACACTGGCTGGAAGCCAGGCATTGGTGATACACACCTTTAATCCCAACACTTGGGAGGCAGAGGCAGGCAGGAAGATTTCCCAGGACAGCCAGGAAAACACACAGATGGAAACTCTGTCTCGAAAAACAAAGTAAAAGAAGATATTTATGCATATGTGCACTTTCTGACTTTTCTTTGTTAATTTAGTAAATCCCATTAAGAGATTCCTAAGAATGAATCAATTTTTTCTAATCATTATTATTTTAGCAAATAGCTGCATTTTACTATTAGGAATTTTATGAAAGTGTTGCCCAAGAATGAACCGCAGTGCTTTTTCTATATTTATTCCTCAAATTAGTTTACATAACAAAACTATTGCTGATTCAATGAGATTTATTCTAGTCATCCAAATCTTTTTCCACCGATCACATTTTCTTTTTGGTTTGCCTTTTGTTTCTTGGTTCTTTTGCTAGCTGACAGTCATTTAATCTTTTTTTTTTCTTTTGTGGTCTATGTACTTCTAGTAGGCCTGGGACTCACTATATGAACCCAGCTGGCCTTGAACTCAGAGATCCACTTGTCTCTGCCTTATGAATGCTGGGATTAAAGGCATGAACTTGCATGTACAGTTAATTTTTTTATAAATTTTAAATAAAAAGAAAAAATTGACTGTGTATAGCAATCCCAAAGTACTACCTAATGTCACCAGATGGAGAAGTGGAGTCCTACCTTTGCAGCACGGTCAGTCTCGGACATACTCTCTTTAGAAGTCCTACTGTCCTCGGTGGGAAATGCAGCAGCCTGCTCAGCTCCATGTTCCTCATCATCCTCCAGCTCATCTGAGTCTTCATCTTCTGAGTCCATCTCCAAGCTTTCCCCATTAACATGTAGGGCACTGTCACCTAAGGCTTTCTCTCCCTGGAACACAGCAATTCACAGCTCTCGAAGTACTGTGGCCCAGCAAATAAAGACTTAACTCACTACGAACTCATAAGATTAAGAATGTAAATATCTGCCAGCACAGGGGGAACAGAACCTAGTAGAAGAATAACCCAGCAAGAAGGATTCCTGGAGAAAGGGGTCTTGAAAGAGTCACCTATGCTATATAAGAGGAGATCCAGAACTCTAGTCCTTCCATGGCGAATAAGGTCACCAAATTAGTAATAACCTCAACAAAATGTTCTTTTGGCCAAAGAGACTTTGGACCAGGAACACATTTCCAAAAATATGTGGCAAACAACTCCCATACCACTCTTACCTTAGCGCCCACAGTGGAATGAGTTATGCTCTTAAACATCTCAATCATCGTCCTCTGCTTTAATACTTTGGTCTTTTTCTTAGGAACTAAGCTATAGGTTCCCATTCTTCTTTTTTTCTTCCGAGATACTGCAGCTGCTAAAACAAAAGGCAAGCAAGCTAAAAAAAAAAAAAGTCAAAAGGGGACAAGAAAGGAAAAGAAATACCATTCAAATGTTTTTAGAGGTAGAAGACAGGCTACAAAATTTATCACGAAAATATCAGCAAACCCTATTACTTTAGACACACTTCTTTAGGCATCAACAGAAGAGTATAACAGGAACTGCTTACTTGGAACAAACTGAGAAAACTGAAACACTTCCAAGACCATGTTTCACTAAAAATAAACTTAGCGAGCATCATTGCCCCACCTTCCAGGCAGGAAAACCACAAATCAGCAGAAACAAGGCCATCAGACTACCTACTAATAGTCTCCATGCCCTTGAATGAAAAAAGCTCTGCCCTGAGAAGTCCTCTCCTTTCATCATATTCCTCAAAGGAGCATGTGTGCAGCAGGAATGACCCAAGGATTAGAAGGAAAACTACCCACCATAAAGTGGGCCCAACCAGTCTCCCAGGATATAGAAACCTCACTCTTGCTGGCCTCTGGGTACATCCATTTTCTGGGACCTTTCCCCGACCATTTAAGCATTAAACAGAAAAAAGATTCCTGAAATACTGTCTAGCTCACTTTTACAGTCAGTTCTGGGGACTTGGAATAATGTTTTTTAAACAAAAGGGGGCAACAAGAAAATAGAGTTGCCCATCTGAGCAAAGGAAAAGAGATTCTCTGCCAGTTCTTTTGCTTTGTTTTTACTTTTTAATTTCAAATTCAAAGATCACCACTGTAGCATAGAATAAGCTATTGGATGGGTAAAATCTCATCATGTTTTAATTCTAAAACAAAGAAAAAGGAGACATGCACAAACATAAAGCATCTAAAATGGTGAGTCATATAACAATGTGGGCAGCAACATCTCCTTATCAATAAAGGCCAAATAAGCACCTTCTCAGTAGTATCTTTTCAGTACTGTCCTTCCTTAACACATCACAGTAAACCATGATAGCTAATGTAACAGACCAGGGCCCTGCACTTGTGAACTAGATATATATGATCTATTAAGCACCTGGGCATTTATGAACTCAGAGCTGAGAGTGCGAAAGGGAGTGGGAGCTGCTGCCAGGCCTTCAGGTGGAGGTCTAGGCCCAGGAAAGGGAAATCATATGAAAAATGGCAGTTAATTTTATTTTTCTTTTACAGCCCTAATAGGATATTTTAAATTCCTAATTATGTTCTATTAGGAAGTGCTGATCAGATGCAGAGATCCACAGCTAAGCTCTGGGCCGAGCTTCCAGAGTCCAGTTGGAAAAGGAGAAAGAGAGATTCTATGAACAAAGGGGTCAAGATCAAGATGGGGAAATGTATGTAGTTTTGCTCTTTTGGTTTTTTTGGGAAGCCCGCCACCTAGCTCCCAAATAAATCACACATGGAGGCTTGTTCTTAGTTATAAGTGCCCAGCCCTAGCTTGGCTTGTTTCTTTTTTTTCCCCCCATGATATTTATTGAGCTCTAAGTTTTTCTCTGCTACCCGCCCTGCCTCTTCCCTACTCCCTTCATTCCTCTGCCCAAGATCCCCATTCTCCCAATTTACTCAAGAGATCTTGTCTTTTTCTACTTTCTACTTCCCATGTAGATTAGATAAATGTCAGTCTCTCTAAGTGTCCGCACTGTTGTCTAAGTTCTCTGGGATTGTGGTTTGTACGCTAGCTTTCTTTGCTTCGTTTAAAAACGACCTAAATACATGTGATAATAGTCTATCTGTGTCTGGGTCACCTCACTCAAAATGATGTTTTCTAGTTTCATCCATTTTCCTACAAAATTCAAGCTGTCATTATTTTTTTCTGCTGTATAGTACTCCACTATGTAAATGTACTTTTTTTTTAATCCATTCTTCGATCAAGAGGCATTTAGGTTGTTTCCAGATTCTGGCTATGACAAACAAAGCTGCTATGAACATAGGTGAGCACATGTCCTTGTGGCACGATGGAGCATCCTTTGGATATATACCCAAAAGTGGTATTACTGGGTCTTGAGGAAGGTTGTTTCCTAATTTTCTGAGAAATCGCCACACTGACATCCAAAGGGGTTGTACCAGCTTGCATTCCCACCAGCAATGCAGAAGTGTTCCCTTTTCCCCACAACCTCTCCAGCATAAGTTGTCATCAGTGTTTTGATCTTGGCCATTCTTACAGGTATAAGATGGAATCTCAGAATTGTTATGACTTACATTTCTCTGATGACTAAGGATGTTGA